>BCLG01002452.1:4003-48759 GCA_001602295.1 Zoysia matrella | reverse complement strand
GTGGGGGGCTTACTTTTATTTAATTATTATTAGGTTTTCTTGTAATGGGAAAAAGATATGGTTCAAGCTCGCTTCTTTCTCATCAATCATCAGTTCTTGGTGGAGTTTGGATAAGCTTTTTCGTTCTTCCGAAATGGTTTGTCAGTTACAGGATGTGAGACGTGGACATCTTACTGCTTGTTTATGCATGTGCGTGTGTTTTGAATATGAAATAGAAAATTCAACACTAAAACTTTGGAAGGTTGGCTTCTGCTTTTTTCTCTTATATTATCTACACTAAAAAAAACCCCGGTGATGTTAACATCAGTATATCATTCTCATAAGAATATTGCAAAATTGTGTGAACATTTCTTAGAAAATCCTGATAGCTGTGGATAAGTATTAGAAAAGTGCAACGATCTTTGTCGTTCGTTATAGTAAAAGTAGGAGAAATGTCGCTTTTCCTAGAGGGTTCAACTGATATTCGAGTTCTGATAGCACTAGTTACTCCATCCAAAGACATGTCAGATGCAAGTAGAGTGTTACGTATGAAAGGATCATAATCAAAGCGGGACAGCCCAGACGTTCCGTTTTCTATTTCTCACTTCTGTCAACGATGTCACTGACGTTTAAACCACTTGGTAAAAAATTTCAAGATGTCCATATCAACCCATCTTTTTTTCATTTCAAAATGCATTTATGGTGAAGACAAGATACGCATCACCTTGTCAATCCTACCTGAAACATCTGACGGTGTCCCGGTACTTCAATAAACACATCACGGCAAATGCACATGCAACTCTTTATCTTAATTTAAATAACCATCGAAAAATGAGAATACGATGTTTGTGAAATGCCAGGATCCTACTCACAAGCACCCGCCCTGCACTCAGCACACGTTTGATGTTTCTGCCGCGTTTTCAGAGGAAGCAAACTTGCATTTGTCTGTGGCCAAACATCGCCGCTTCCAAACAATTCAAACCAAGATTAACACGGAGATCTAAGCAACTCGATAGCTATTGCCAGCACGGTGAGGCCTCCAAGTGGGAGCCTTTTCTATCCCCTCCGCTATGGATCTCCGATTCCATCTGATGCCGAACCCAGCCCTGACCTGAGCAGACCGACAGAGACATGGTTGATAAACAAAGTGATCTTTGACATCCCGATTACTAATTGTTTAATCCCCAGTCCACTAACCGGTTGATTAAGAGGAGGTTAAATATACATCGACGGGTTATACTTGAGTGACCCGGCCACTGGCCGATGATTCCACCCGATTTTTCTTCTTCTGATTTTTGTAGTTTTAAAATCTGTCAGAGTTGGATCAAGCCTTGCTTTCCGGTGGATCCTGATCGCGCAGACCAAATCATTCGACGGGGTATTATTTTAGTCGAGGAATCAGAGAACGAGTGGAGAGGGAGCAGGGGCTAGCTCTGACGAGGTGATGCGCCATGGCCCGCGGGCATGGGGCTTCAGGCGACAGGCACTTGGGTGATAATAGGGTCGTACTACGTGTCGTTGGATTGTTTGCATCTTTAATTTGGCGCGGGGAATAAGGGAAAGATCTCGACTCGCGCCGTGGTGTGGGGAAGGTGTGGACGAGGTTGATTGGCTGATTAGCTTTTGATGATGGGATAAAGAAAGGGGAGGAGGGAGGGAAGGTACTGACCACGGATTAATTTGTTCATAGTGTGGCATGTATTGAGTGGCAACCCCTTTGAGAGACACTTTTTTTCTCTTGATCTTTTGGAAGTGCTGCCGAGTCTTTCTGCAGCAACTATGTGAAACATAAAGATCTGTTCACTAAAGTTTTAAAAATTGGGTTTAGACCGGTTTTCAGTTTAGTAAAAAAAAAACGATCGGTTAATCGAATTTACTACAGTGTCAAATCTAGTTTTCAGCTAAAAACTAAATCTAACTCTATACCAAACCGAATCAGTTTGATTGAAAACCGACTGATTTTTACTAATTTCTAAAACTCTGCTGTCCACTGATAAGCTTGTTTTCAAAAAATGGAAAAGTTTAGCAAGAACTTCAATCATCATCTTGGAAGCGAATTGTCTGGGAACGGCCGAACGGCATGTGTTAAGGGTAAAGAGGAGGTTGGGTGCGTTATTAGCTGTCCGTAAAGTGAAGGTGGCTGATGCGCGTTGATCAAGACTCGCCCGGCCAGCAGATTGCTGTCACTTGCATAGGCATCCAATGTCGTCGTTCCATGTCGAACGAAGAATCGATGACTCCATGCATGCGTGAACAATCCGTCTCTGGTAACGCACGGATGTTACTGATCACAGTCACCGGAGTATACACGCGGCTGCATGTTGGCTTCCGCGGAGATTGGCGAGTTTTTTTTTTTTTAATCGATCGGGAGATTGAGGAGTTTTAACAAGGTTGGAAATATGTTGGCAAGATTGGAGAACATGGAACGAGCGAGAGAAATCGCATTATATAGCTAGGTGGCAACGTAATAAGCCAGGTCGAGTAATTGGGCGGCGCTGATTCGCCTTTGTCCCGGCTCCCCGCCCTCGCAGTCGGCGGCCCGTACGTCGTGCGCGCGCAGCCACGCGCCATCGTTTCGTCCTCCTCGCGTCCGTCCGTCGATCGCTGAATGATGAGGAGGACGAAGGGGAAGGCGCGGAGCGCCTGCAGGGCAACGAGTAACATTGGACGGCATCCAACGGTCGCTTTTACGGGTGTACACGTGGACGGGCAGCCGCGACACCGGGCTGGCCCTCGTCCTACGTAGTACTACAGTACTACTAGTACTACTATACTCTACTTGAGTGATGGCGGCCGCTGACCCAGCTGCGCCGGCCGGCCGGGGCCACGGTGGCAGCCTGAATGCTGGCGCAGCTGCTTGGCTGTACCCGTCCTCGTCCTCGTCCCGCGAAGGGGACAGCTGCACACGCGGCGCGCCGCCCGCCGAGCCTCGTGCTTCGGAGCCGACGTGGTCCGCCCTCGCTGCCGCGTGGGCGTACAGCTGCGCGTCCTCGAACGAAACGAAACAAATGAGAAGAGCACGTCGCGGCACATGCATCTGCATGCTGCTCAGTTTTTTAATTGTTATCATTTTTTATTTCAATTTTAATTATTTATTTTATTAAAAAAATTAATAAATATTATATATTTTGTTATAATTTAATTTATTATTAATCTATTTGAATTACAATTTAAAATATTTCACATTTAAATTAATTTTTTTATAAAACGAAATGATAAAGTTAAAATTAAAATTTAACGACGATATTAATTTAAAAACGCAGAGTGTATGTTAGTATGGATCATTTCGTTCCGTCGCCTTCACTCAAACTCCAAGCATCTAGTACTCCTCCTAACGGTAAGCACCACGATCGACGCCAACCGGCACCATGCAGAGGCCACCGGTTGTTTCCTTCCCGCGCACTCCTGTACATGTTCTTGCTTCATGTTCACTTTTTTAGACGCACGAGCCGAGCCAACCTGCTTGGCTCTCCACATAAACTGGATCCGTCGCCGCTCCCAATCCCTGGTTGCTTGAATAAAAAAACCTTGCTTTTGTCGCACTAAACTGCATTATTATTCGATTCGATTGGTGGTCGGCGCGCGTCGCCCACATGCGCCTGCGTGCGAGATTCTCGCTGGCTCTCTGTTCTGAATGCAGATCGATGATGGCATCCTCTCCTCCATCAGTCGAGGGAACTGTCGAGATCAGGGAAGGGGAAGCATCGTGCTTGTCTCATTGTGCTTGGGTATGTGTCCACGATGACGGCATCACATCGTCTTCGCCAGCGAGAGGAAGAGACTGGCAGGGATCACATGAATCGACCCCGGCGTACGTCTCCATGCATCCGTGGGCTCCCGCCCTGGGTGGGTGCCGGCCACCGACAGCCATTACTGGTGCTTCACGGAGCGACGAGCACGTGTTTCTTCTCAGAAGCGCAAAAAGTTGCAAATGCGATGCTACGCTAGGCGGACCTTCCTCAACCACAGCACCGAATCATGGTAGTAACCTAGTAGACCATACAGCTGGCTTGACCTGGTAGCATTGCTGAAGCCAGGAAAGCTACGGATCACACGCGCCATGGTAACCTAGACCATACAGCTAGCTTGACCCATTGCCAAATGGTGGCCGCCTGTCGGGCTACTAGCTAATTCTGCTGATCGTTGACGGCGCAGCACACCAGCAATGATTGGGCGCGCGCGGACGGGGCCCGCCCCTCGTCTTCCACCTCTCGAAAGTTTTGTTCTCAGAGTTCGAAACCGAGAGTGAAAAAGGTCGTCGCCCTTCAACAGTAGTGGCAGTACAAGAACATCATCGTCCCATGTCGCCGTCGCCCGTCGTCGTCGCGGGCCGCGTGGCCTCGTACGACCAGGGCCGGCACACCGTACGTACCTGGCTTGAGTGTGGTGGCTGGTGACAAGCCGCTCGCTCGCGGCTTGAATTGTCATTTCTGCTAACTGTTCGTGTCAAATCTATCTACAGAGAAAAATACTAGTGGTACGGGGCGTGCGTGTCACAGCAGCTAGCACTGCTACTAGCCTTGATCGTGCTACGAGTTTTTAGTGTGATCAATTAGACAACTAGTATGAGCCTCCCTTTGGATGCCAGAAAAAATTTCACAATCAGAAATCGAACTGATTCCTATATATCCTGTACAGCTACTATAAAATTTCTACTAATACATTTACTCCGTACAAAGAAGGCCTGAAACTGAAGGAATGTATGATTTCTGATGTATATATAGACTGCCATTGCCTATCGACTTAATAGCAGTCGCACTGCAGAAACCGTAAGCTGGACCAAAATCATCATACCGAAACAAGCGTCTAATAGTCCAACTAGTACAATACTTACTAGCTTAAGATGCAAAGCCAGCAGCAATCATAAGCATCCACGGCCGTTGGTAGTAAATGGCAAAAGCCACCACGTTCGTCCGGTATCAACCAAAAAAGGGCCCTTAATGAGTGATCAACGCGCACATGTGGCGGCGCACCGAACCAAACTGCAGTTTTGAGTTGTCGGTTGAACGAAACCGAGATGACGTCGACATCAGCCGCAGCACAGAACCGGAGACTATGGTTAGTCCCTACCTCTGGTCAGGTCAACCCAGTGAGGGTCGTGGTCGCGAGGTCTGAGACGACGCTCCGGCTGGGAGGCAAATTAAGCCGGACGGAGCATGTGACGTGCAGATGGCCATGTCCCCCTCCGCCGCATCAGGCGCCAATGACGGATAGCGAACGGAAAGCGCTAGTGATGCCGACCAGAAATCATTTCACGCATCAGCTGTCGCGCAGAGTAAAGGTTGGCGCTTCAGTTTTGTTCGATGAATGAGCTTAAGCCATGGCTATCGTTCTTCCCTGGGGCAAAAAAAAAAATAAAAAATAAAAATTGCAAACAAAGAGATCATTCTCAGTGACGAACTTATCAGTGACCTGATGGAACATAGCAACCGGGACCAGCCCATATAAAAATGCATGGTCTTTTAGGCCTGAAGATGCCTCAAAGGCCTTTCATTCCACAATGCCCCCATCCAAAAACATTACATGTACCGCGACACCAAGGCAAGAACATAAATTAGAGGTAAATCAATAAAGTTCTTCAGGCTCACAAGAATGCTCAAGATCGACTTGGGCATAATGAGGAATCTTTAAGATACGCGGCATATATACATGATTGCATGGTACTGATGTTTAAATAGCCACACTATCTCATTCTTTCCCATCTACAGTCCCAATCAGCTCTTCTCGTGATTTGATACGATGGTCTTTCTGTCAATACTGGAAGGCTCTTATAATGTCATTGCCACAGCACGGAACGCCCTCCAAATATTGACTCAAGGACCCAAAATATTGGTTCAGTGGAACAATTGCGACTAGAAGTCTGTTCCCAGAAGATTAGATCACTGGTTAGCCTTCAATTACAGCAGCCAGTTCCTCCTCTGAAGATGTTTCAGGTGGTACAATCTCTTCAGGCAAATCATTCGGAGATCCACCTTCTGCTTCCTCTTTAGGTTCTTCATTTTCCATCAATTGCCTTAAAGTCATCTCCAGCTCCTTAGCGACACTCTCATTTTCATTGAGGTATGCTTTGAAGGCCTCTTTACCACGAAAACCCATATCATTGTAAGTGTGCATCCCGCCACCACCCTTTTTAATAAGCTTGTGTTTTAATCCAAGTTCAATAAGCTCAGAACTGCGGCATATTCCTTTCCCAAATTCAAGTTCAAAGTGCGCAGTCTTGAATGGTGGGGCATGTTTGTTTTTTACAATCTTCACAGCAACCTGACTACCAATAGTCTGCAAATAGAAGTGGTCATCACTTAAAAGTTTGCAAGGTAAGCTGTCCATATAATTTCAAGGGGCAACACATTTTTACTATATATAAAATTAATGTCAAAAGTCAGTTACTTTGATTTACAGTTTCTTTTACATCAAAGATATACATGCCTGCTGCGTGACAGCACAAGTAGGTTCCCTACAAGTTACCCATGTCATGTGTCTCATAGTGGTTCATGTATTATTCTGATATAGTTATCAAGGATGGAATATGCAAGTTTATTTCACTTTATCTGTAATACATACAAGATTCTGTATGATATTTATTGAAACATTTCAGCATGATGAACTATGCATTTTAGCTAAAGATGATGCCAGAACAGGGAGTCATCGATGAATTTCATATGCTATGTTTTTAAAAAATCAGAGTGAATAAACTGAGCTCTTTTGTGCCACATGTAACAAGTATTGGCTAATCTTATAAAACTGGTACTAAATGTTAAGGATGTGCCTTAGATAAATACCTCTTCACCTTTCTTTACTAAACCGATACGCTTGATGTTTAAGCGAACAGAAGCATAAAACTTCAGGGCATTGCCACCAGAAGTGACCTCAGTTGGTCCCCCAAATCCAAATGTGGCTACCTTAGACCTGATCTAAAATGTATGAACAAATACAGGTTACATAAAAGGAGATCAAAAGGAGGCAGGCATAATAAAAGATCTCTATAAAAGGAAAAGGTGGGGGATTTATTATTTGCATGTAACAATGAGGACATCAAATGTGAATTGCTCGTGTTGGAAGAGCAGGATGAATTAGCTGTAAAGCTCGCCAAAAAAGAAAGGGACATGTTATTATTTTCTAATCTTCAGCATGAGATTGTTTTTAGCTTTAGCAGCATGCAATTTGGAAATATAAGGTATACTGTAGAATTGTCCCTTAATTAAAGCTGAATTTAACTAACACCTTTAGGATTTGTCTTTTGATGCTTCACCTCACCAATGAGACATTGGTACATCAATGATAAATACAATGTTCTGACCAACTGATGAAACTCAAAGTAAATACCTGATTAATAAATAACAGAATTGTCTGGGATAGTGAAAGGGAGTGGCTGAGCTTGCGAAGAGCTTGGCTCATTAATCTAGCCTGAAGAGCAACATGTGCATCACCCATATCCCCATCAAGCTCAGTCTTCGGGACAAGAGCAGCTACCTGTATCATTGAATAAGATGAACTGTGTAACAAACTGCTGAAGAGCTATTAAGATTCTAAGATTGAGCCGCATGCTAACATGCTAAATGGAAATTATCTCTAAAACTTGAACAGAGCACTACTATACTAATTGAGGGCTCTGCTCAAAGAAGAGATCTAGATGGTGCTGGGTCTTACACTGTCTACAACAACAACATCAACAGATCCACTTCGAATCAGTGTATCCACAAGACTAAGTGCCTGCTCAGCACAGTCTGGCTGAGAAAGAAGTAAATTGTTAGTATCAACACCAATTGACTCCGCGAGAGTTGGATCCAATGCATGCTCTGCATCTACAAAGGCACAGTAACCTAGAAAATGCAAAAATGAAAAAAGAGAACACATTAGATAAGGACAACTTCTATTGGTATTTCAGGTATCACTACTCTCGAGCATAAAAAAAAAGGTTTTTGTTCAATAGGTAGGGTAATGACACTTATGGAAAATCAACAATTTGAACTGAAATTGCATCACTCCTGAATAGCAAGATGATATGGCTAGGAATTTGGGCGCTTTATTGATGAACTGGAAGGGAAATTACAGCAGAGAAGCAAGGTAGAGAGGATCGTCCTCCCTAGGAGGCCGATCCACTTTTCTCTACTTTTCTGCTTGCCTAGGGTTCAGCCCTGCCAGGGTTTATTTCTCTTAACTACTAACAATTTAAGTAACTAATCTCCTATTTCCTACCTACGCCCGACTGAGCCTTATCCTTGCGCCTGCCCATTCTAGAAAGGTGCAGCCGCACCTATCTGGAGGGTGCCGCAGCGCCCTTCTTTCTGTGGTGGTGCTGTTGCCCGATGAAGTCGTCCATAACACTTCCACTCTCCTTTCGAAACAGCTCGTCCTCGAGTTGTAATTTGGAGAAATTTATCTTGAACTCCTCGAATGGCGTAGTGCGCAGGGCCATAGATAACCTCGCCACTTTGTTCGCGCGGATCTCTTCCTTGAGCTTTGCCTTGTGGGCCTGGTACGCGCGCTTCAGCACCTTCTCCCGGACGCAATGTTCCGGAGGGGTCGGTTTCTACGATGCCACGATGGCCGAGGCGCGTCGGGTGCGGGGCTTCTTCCAATGGCGACCAGATACGCGCCCCGTGATAACGCCCTCATAGCTGGGCTGCCCTGAGGAGGCCGGCTTTGAGGGATCTCTCAGGGAGGGCACGACGCGAAGCTTTGACGGTCGGGCCATGTCGCCGTCGAGCTTCATGGAGTCCCCGGCCGCTACCAAGGCTTCCTCGCGGTGCTTGTGCTTGGCGCACTCGCTGCCGAGGCCCTCATCGAGGTGGGAAGCCATGGAGTGAGCTGGCCGGCTGCTGGGAGATGATTCAAGAAGAGGGTTGTTGCGCAACGGCGGTCCAAACGCACGCTGGACCTTTCTGACGAAGTCCGGCCAGGAAGGGGCGCCGATCTTCTCCTCCAGCTGGTAGTACCAATCCTGCGCGACGCCCGCCATGTAGAAGGACGCGTACCAAACGCATTCCTCCTCTGGTGTGCATTGGGTATGGAAGAACTGCTCCGCCTTGTCGAGCCAGGTGACTGGATCTGTGGAGCCGTCGTACTTCGAAAACCGCAGCTTGGAGGTGGCCAATTCGTGTGGTGGCTGGGGCGATGGTACTGACGTCTCCATCTCCTTGCTGCTGTGGGAGCCGCCAGCTAAGTGCCGCTTTGATTGCAGCCTGTTGACGGCGATGGTGAGGCGATTCTGATCGCCTTTTATCGTGGCAACCTCTTTCTTGATGAACGAGAGTTCGGCCAGGATGGTGTCCAGGATGGTCTTGAGCCCATCCATTGCAGGCTAGAGGATCAGATGGATCGTGATACCAAGATGATATGGCTAGGAATTTGAGCGCTTTATTGATGAACTGGAAGGGAAATTACAGCAGGCCAGTAGGGTAGAGAGGATCGTCCTCCCTAGGAGGCTGATCCACTTTTCTCTACTTTTCTGCTTGCCTAGGGTTCAGCCCTGCCCGAGTTTATATAGCCACCCGGTCGGCTGGCTGCTTCTCTTATTTCTCTAACTACTAACAACTTAACTAATCTCCTATTTCCTAGCTGCGCCCGGCTGAGCCTAATCTTTGCGCCTGCCCCTTCTAGAAAGGTGCAGCCGCACCTATTTGGAGGGTGCCGCAGCGCCCTTCTAGAAAGGTGCTGTTGCCCGATGAAGTTGTCCATAACACAAGAACACTTAAATCAGTTCCACATTACTGATTCTGTAATGTGAAGACATGTATATCCACCAGACTGACAGCATCTTCTTTGAAAATAAAAATGATAAGGAAGAAGGTCTCTTCCTGAAAGGGAAGCAGGGGGGGGGGGAGGAAAACGGCCCAGTTTCTTTGGTATAAGATGAATACATCCTTTAATGGTGTATGCTCTGAGGAAGAGCTTCTGGACTAATAATAACAGCAAACTAGGTATATGCTACAAACCCTTCTGTACTTCATAATTCTTGTCCTAGTTCATAAGTTACTCTCCTTTACTTCTCTACTGTTATATGTGTCAGTAACTAGCCAGTTGATTGTCCCCCAAAAAATAAAACCTAGCTAGTTGATAAACTAAGAAAACATACTATTCCAAGAGAGGCTAAGTAGAAAGTTCTGAGTTTACCGCCACTTTTTTGTGCTTCTGCAATAACATGTAGAGCAAGAGTTGTCTTGCCAGAAGCCTCTGGGCCAAAGACCTCTATGACACGCCCCTAAAATAAATATCCACATGAATACTTGCAAAATAAAATACATAAATGCAAAAGAACATCAGAAACTACTGGACTACTTGATCTTCTCAATTTGAAAATAGTACAAGGCGATGATTAGATCAATGGTCTGAGAAAGCATACCTTTGGAAGCCCACCAGTTCCTAGAGCCATATCCAAAGCAAATGACCCGGTAGATACAACAGGAACTTCTCTACGGCCCTGTGAACGGCCAAGCCACATTATTGCTCCCTTCCCAAATGCAGATGTTATCTGATCGATAGCCTGGTGTAAAGCCAAGTCTTTCTTTGACATATTCTCCTCACCCGAGTCAGTCCCACTTGATTTGCTCTTCCTTTTGACTACATAGGCAATTATAGAAGAATCAATGACTGATCTGTCTAGGTACCAGCAACGAAGCCAAAAAAAAAAGGCATTCAAGAAAAATGTTGCTGTGCAGGTAACAATATAATATCAAAATATGGAATACAGTATGGGTCAAACCCAATATTTCTAATAAAGCAAGTGCAATTAGTAAAAGATAATTGTTTATAACCTTTTGATGAGAACTCTCGGCAATGGAAAGTTGAGCCGCAGATCCCTTGCCTGTAGCTCTGCAAATCTAAAGCATCAGCAAAGCATATCACCATATATTGGTCTGAGACACTTCCATTTTCTATCTCACCAACAAAAATTCATGGAAACTCCTGCGCTTATCAAATCTCTTCCCATCAACCAATGTTAATTATTTCTGAGATCTAATAATGCATACTGCGAATAACTGTTGAGTAAGATATGTGGCTTACTATTGGCAACGATTAAGATGGATGGTTAGCTAATTATAAAGTCTGAAAAGGAATTGGAGACTTTTTATTAGTAACCAAAAGCCCATGATTTTTTTTGGATTAATTTGATACATGCCATTACAATTTTGTGAAATTTGAAATATGCCATTCGGGCCCACATGTCATTCACTTGCAGGGCCCCATCTGTCATTGACCATTTTTTTAGAACAAAAGCTCATGATACTTTAAGAATTCCATCAAAGACTCAAATGTTAATGGCAAGAGGAATGATTACAGTTTCTTATCAGTACAACTGACTCCGTGTATCACACAAATAGTTTCCTAAAGACAAGAGATATTTGGGAGCTTAAGTGGGGAAGGGTACACTAAA
This sequence comes from Zoysia matrella, assembly GCA_001602295.1. Lineage (NCBI taxonomy): Eukaryota > Viridiplantae > Streptophyta > Magnoliopsida > Poales > Poaceae > Zoysia > Zoysia matrella. The sequence goes on along the minus strand of BCLG01002452.1, from coordinate 37,406 downwards.
CCTTCTCATAAGGATGGTGTTAGTGCCTAGTGGACTGGTTGAATGGCATCAAGCAAGCCGCACTGAACTTAGCGGATTCGTAAAGCCCGATTGAATCCAAAAGGAAGAATAGGCACTCCTCCAAAGGCCGCGGTTTGACACAAATGATCAAAACTAGAGATCAATCTAGGGTTCTCACTCCCAATCGGCGAAATGGAACCAGTACCAAGCTCGAGCAGTCCACGGGCGGCCGCACCCCTGCTGGCCACGAACCCGCCACACGACCGCGTGTAAACAGAACAGAGGACTAGAGTTGCACCTCAGGGTTAGAGGAGGAGGAGGAGGTGGCGGCGGCGGCGAAGGCGCGCCGCAGCGTCGCGCGCCTCAGGAGTGTCGCCATGGTGCTGGCGGCGTCCTCCTCTCCAGCTGCTGAAAGACGCGCGGTGAAGGGCGCAGGAGGAGGCGGGGGCTAGGGTTTATGGGTTTTGGCTTCCGCTCCGCGACCTTTTTTTGAGCCCGGCCGGTCTTCCGCCTCCTCGGGCTCCCATTCCGGTGTCGGGAAGAGCGTCCGGTGCCGGCGTCCACTCCCGGATGGACCGCACGCGGACCCAACCCAACCGAGGCCCCGCTTGTCAGAAACACGGTGCCACCTGAACTGAAACAGTGTGGACGTGGTCCACCAAAAAACTTGTTTCCTTCGTTGTAAGTGGTCCCACGGAAGACAAACATGACCCATCAGCTGACAAATACGGCCCGGCCCATCTAGCGCCTTCGTCTTCCCCTGGCCGTGTAGCCCTGCTTCGCCGTTCATCCCTCTCTTCCTGGAGCTTGTCGAGTAGGATTCGCGTGAACTCTTCGCCCAGAACTGCATGAGAATCACGAAATCCAGCTACGGATTCGGGGAGGCTTGCCGTGAGTGAGACTCAGTCTGCCGGACGCCATTTCCGCCTGCGTTACCTGCAAGGGACGGTGAGTTCTCTTCCTCGATGCAGTGCTAGCTTCTCCCGCGGCGTGTCTTCATCGTGTGGCTCAACTAGAACTTGGCTTTCCTCTCCTAATCGTATGACGACTCAGAGCAGCCAGTCGTGCAGAGAAAGAGCGCCCAAAGGCGGGGAGCTGTGACGGCGGCATTTGCGACCTTGGGCAGCCTCAGTCCTGCGTGCCCTCTCGACCTCGCTTCTGTTTGGCACCCTCCTGCGGCTGGCCGGCGACGTCGGGCGTCAACCGCCGGCGAAGAGCAGGGAAGGTTCTCCCTAGGCGGGGCCGGAGCTCAATCTAGACCGCCCAACTTGAATCTAACTGCTGTCAGAGAGCCTGCCTGAGGGGTGGACTTGGTCGAAAGCCCCTCCTCTGTTCTACAGCTACACGTGCTATTCCCGTGATAAAAACCATCAAATCCAGCTGCTGGTTCGGGGGAAGCCTGCTTTGCGTGAGATCTAAAATCCTTTGGGTGCCGTTGCCGCCGGCGTTTCCCTCAAGAAAAGCTGGGACGCTTTTTCATGTCAGCCTCTACTAACCTTGCCCTGCTTTCTCCATCTCTGGTAGCTGTTGCTCCTGCGGCATCGCGTGGTCGTCGGAACAGAACGTCGCGGCGGGGTTTCACTGGTACGCTGGCTGTCTGGCTCTGCCACTCTTAGTTTTGTGACCTTTATTTGCCCTTGGTTAGGGAAATGAGTGGCCATTGGCCATTGCTTGTTGTCAGTGACAATGCCCATGGATTACCAATTGAACATGCTGTAGGTAGGCTGGGAATGATGTGTCATGTGTGCGTCCGGAATTCAGCATACTGTTGAGTCGTTATGATACTTACTAACTAGAATTTCGAGTTAATATGGAACTTGTTAGTATAACCACATATACAGAGTAATAGTCTGATGCCTGTGAGTTTGTTTTGACGCTGCTTTCAGTTGAAACAAAACTAGCTATGGATGGCAGGAGTCTTGACCTGAGACCTTCCTTGAGTATGGAGGATGACAGTCCAAATCTGTCACCATTTCTGCGCAAACTTTTCAAAGAGGTTTGTATTTTTGATACATCTGAAGCACGTCGTTGTGCGGTTTGATGTATATTTGATTTGAAAGAAAGATGGGTACGTAGGAAGACTAATGTTTACTGCAGTGGGAGGACCGCAAGGCGAGGGGCTTTTTTCACCATGACATCACCTCCTGTGAGACTAAGGTTTTACTTGAAAATCCTGTCTAATTAATTGCACAGGCATCTGCTTGGGGTTTCATTTTTTTTTATCTTAATTTTGTGGGTGTAACACCATGTGATAGGTGCTACCTGGAGAATACAATTTTGTGGCAACACTAATAGAGGGACGTGATCAAAAGAAGCGGCCTACAGAGTTTGGAATAAACCAAGTCCTTCAGCCATTTGATAATCTGAAGTTCAATTTCACAAAAGTTAGTCCAGATGAAGTTATCTTCAGATTCCATGAGAATGATTCTCCTGAATGCTTTGATGTTGCACATGCTGTTTCAGGTTCTCCTAATGCCATTTTGATCAATGTCAGTATGTCTCCATCCACTTGGAAGTTCCTTCAATCTTGCTGACGCAAATTCACAATAACAAAGAGTGTTTTTGCTCCTCATTTGATGTGTTGCAGGTGAGTCCAATTGGTTACTGCCATGTGCTTTTGACCCCTAGAATCCAGGATTGTTTACCACAAAGGATTGATCAAGAGAGTTTCTTACTGGCAATGTATGTAGCAAGGGAGGCAAGAGACCCCTTGTTCAGAGTTGGCTATAACAGTCTGGGTGCCTTTGCAACCATCAACCATCTCCACTTTCAGGTTAGTTTTTGGAATCTCTCAATATCGTGTTCTTGCCAGCAATTTATTTATGTTTTTCCTAACAATACCCCTCTTAAAATCCATCGCTGACGTTTTCCTCTCCAGGCATACTACCTGAAAGTTCAATATCCAGTTGAGAAGGCACGGACAGAAAAACTCACCACCACAAGTAATGGGGTGAGCATTGCTGTTCTTGTGCAGTATCCAATATGTGGTTTTGCATTACAAGGTGGAACGAGCCTGGAGGATTTGTCTGATGTGGTTTCAAAAATCTGCATCTTCTTGCAAGAGAACAATAGGCCTTTCAATGTCCTTATCTCTGAATCTGGGAAGAGAGTTTTCCTCCTACCACAGGTATTGTCATGCAACCTCAGGTGTACGGTTTCTGAAATGGAAGTCCGCACTGTATTCTTTAGCGATATATTAACATTTTTCTCACTCCAAAACGATGGACCAGTGCTATGCAGAGAAGCAGCTCCTTGGAAAGGTGAGCCAAGAGTTCCTGGACATGAGGATAAACCCAGCAATCTGGGAGCTCAGTGGCCATTTGATACTGAAGAGGCGGAAGAACTACGATGAGGCCTCAGAGGCAACTATATGCAGATTTCTGTATGAAGCCTCTCTTTCAGAAACTGAATTTCATGAGTTGAAGAGATGCATTCTGGAGTTGCTGGTCAGTGCCGTCGGATGCAATCCGGGGATAAATTCGTAGGGGGTAAGGGCGTGGAATTTTATTTCCCAGATATTGTGAACAATGCAAATGGACTATAATAATTGGTTCAATAATGTTTTGACGATGCGTCATGTGTCATTTTGTCTTCTGACCTTAAGTTACTCAGCCCGCAAAGAACCATCAAACTTTGAAATGGGTTATTGGTCTGAAAAAGAGTTTTATAGTATGCTTAGCCAATAACGCAGAAGAGGCCTATTAGCTCAGTTGGTTAGAGCGTCGTGCTAATAACGCGAAGGTCGCAGGTTCGAGACCTGCATGGGCCATTATTTTTCGGGGCTATTTTTTTACCCCGTTCTATTTATACTGAGTTGAAATGGATTTTTCAGGCTGCGTACGTGTTTAAGACGAAAGATTATCGCACAATTTTTTACTTTTCTATCGGTGTTTAAGACGCCGGTAGGAGGCAGCTTAATTTGCAGGCGTGGCCACTTTCTAAACCCATAAACCCTTCTCTTCCCCAACCGCAGAGGTCGCAGGCCCAACCATCTTGGCGATGCCGTCGACCGCCGGGGGCGGGCGCTGGCGCCTCCTCGCCCTGCACCGCGGCGCGATCTCGTGGCACCGGCTCCGTCAGCGCCCTCCCTTCTCGTCCCTCGCCGGAGATGGAGGACGAGGCGGCACGCCGCATCTGCCGGTCGTCATCGTCGGAGCTGGCCCCGTCGGGCTCGTCCTCTCCCTTCTCCTGACCAAATTCGGTAAGCAACGCGATCCTCCTCGCACATCCCTCTTCCAAATCCGCGATTCGTAGGTAGGCTGTAGCGAAACGTTGCGAGGTAAAGAAGCAACTGATAACACAAGTGCGCTTTGAGGGTGCCTGTGCTAAGTAGAGTATAGTGATTGGGTTAGTTAGTGGTTCGGTGAGCTAGTTGCATGATTTCGACAGGGCCAGTGTAATTCCATGTGAAGAATGGCAGCCACTGATCCAGCTGCTTGTTTCATTCAAATTTTGCAGGGATCCGCTGCGCGGTGATAGAGAAGAATGTGGAGTTCACACGGCACCCCCGAGCGCATTTCATCAACAACCGCACTATGGAGGTGCGTCTCGTTGTTGTCTGAGCTTGTTCTGTTTCAGCTGTGGCTCCAACGACCCACTCCTGGTTTCAGATCTTCCGCAAGTTGGATGGATTGGCTGGGGATATCGAGAGGTCCCAGCCACCAGTGGATTTATGGAGGAAGTTCGTGTACTGTACTTCACTCTCTGGGTCCATCCTTGGCTCTGTTGACCACATGAAGCAGGAAGGCCAGTTCAGTTTCTTTTTTTTTTCATGCCCAGTCTTGATGGTTTACACATACTCTACATAGATAGATCATCTGAAAAATATTTTGTACAGATTTTGACAAGGTCATCAGCCCGATATCAGTTGCACACTTTTCACAGTACAAGCTAGTCGATTTGCTACTCAAGAAGCTGGAAGGTATTGGATTCCGGACATGCTTTCCCGATGATATTTGTAGCTCAGCTCAAGATGCGATGCTGGAAAATAAGATACTGATGGGACATGAATGCACCTCCCTTCAGCAGACTGATGAGGGCATTTTGATTGGAGCATCATATAACAATGGGGGGAGGATGCAGGAGAGAAAGCTTCACTGTGGCCTTCTTTTAGCGGCGGATGGAGCGAGAAGCACGGTGCGTGAACTGGCAGGTATATCCATGGAAGGTGAACGGGACTTGCAGAAACTGGTCAGCGTGCATTTTCGTAGCAGAGATCTAGGCAGATATTTATCCAGTGAGAGGCCTGGAATGCTGTTTTTTATTTTCAATCCGAATGCAATTGGTGTACTGGTTGCACATGACCTGGAGCATGGGGAGTTTGTATTGCAGGTATCACAGACTTTATGATGTTAGAAGTAGGACAACCCATGTGAAATTATTGTGCATTAACAACCTTCTATTTGTTTTCAGATTCCATTTTATCCTCCTCAACAGATGTTTGAAGATTTCAGCTCTAAGGTTATGTCATCCTAGTTGTTATCTTGATTCTCGTTCATTAGCTACTGATTTTCCAGTTTTCTGCATGAACGGTGATTGTACCAACATGTATTTCTGAAGCTTGTGTGCTTGTATTGAACTGCTATATTTGATGGGTACATTGATGCATCCCTGCTGAAATTTTAATTTGTGATTCTAGGTGTGTGAGCAAGTTATTGTCAAGTTAGTTGGTTGGGAGCCGGCAGATGTTCAGGTTTTGGATATAAAACCATGGGCGATGCATGCTGAAGTTGCAGAGAACTACATTGGCTGCAACAATCGTGTAGTCCTTGTTGGTGATGCTGCTCACCGCTTTCCTCCCGCGGGTGGTTTTGGTTAGTGGTTTTCTTTGAATCCATACTTCAGTATTTCCTTGTCAATGTTCTTACTACGCATATGAAACCAACAGCCAGAAGCACTGAATTCGTTTTGTAGGAATGAACACTGGTATTCAGGATGCACATAATTTGGCTTGGAAATTGTGCTTACTTCTGAATGGTGTTGCTTCACCATCAATAATGCAAACTTATGAGCCAGAGCGGCGACCAGTTAGTCTCTTCTCACAGGCTTTCTGTTCTTTCGGTGTTTAGACCCCATCGTAAGTTAATTATGAGACAAATGCTTACATTTTATAGGTTGCTATTTTCAATACAGAACTTAGTGTGGAGAACTTCAAAGCAGCAATGTCTATTCCTGCTGCCCTTGGTCTTGATCCAACTGTTGCAAACTCAGGTAAAATGTCATTTCAGCATGTGGACAGAAAACATTTTTTTTTTGTTTTTCCGTTTCAAAGGAGATATTGATCAATGATAAAACTATGCTAAAGTCATTGCTGAATGTTAAGTAACTTGCAGCTTGCCCTTACTCATCATCTGATCATTCTACCCTTTGCATGTACTGTCAGTGCATCAAGTTATCAATAAAAGCTTAGGATCAGTCCTTCCACGAAATTTGCAGAAGGCAGCCTTGGAAGGATTGTTTTCCATCGGTCGGGCACAGGTGTCAGACTATATTTTGAATGAGAAAAATCCCCTTGGATCCTTGAGATTGGCAAGATTGAGAAATATTCTTGATGAAGGAAAAAGCTTGCAGCTGCAGTTCCCTGCAGAGGATCTTGGCTTCTGGTTAGTCTCACTAGAGCAAGTCATAGTTCAAACACCTACTACCTCAGTCCCAAAATAAGTGTCCGTTTGGATTTTGTGGCATCTAGCTTTGACCAACGATTTCTATAGATTTGGTTAACTTTAAAAACCGAGTATTTGTACTTTAAATTCTTCATAAGAAATACTTTCATAATATATATTTATATATATTAAAAATAATTTATATTTATAGAAATCATTGGTCAAAGACAAGATTGACTAAACCCAGATGAACACATTCTAGGACGGAGGGAGTACTATTTTTTTCTTCTCCCTTCTTCCTTCTATTCAATTGATGCGACAAAGTTTAGATTGAGTCTTGCCATAATACATGTATCCAAAAAATTCGTCATCAAATCTTCACAATTTCTTATGTCGAACTATCATGTGCTTTTAGCTATAAAGAAGGAGCCCTACTCCCAGAACATCATGCTGAAACCACTCAGAAAGCAGAAAAACCGAAGCATTCAAAGAGATCATCAGAATACATCCAATGTCTGAAGGTTGGTTCGCGGCTACCGCACATGCGAGTAAGACAACTGTCTGCTTCAAATGAGGTTCGTCCCTTGCACACCCAGTCGATACAAATGTTTTTCCCTCTTCCCCTACAGCTGCATACTACTACTTCATAGCCGTGATGAATCCTTACAGGTCATGCTTTCAACACTGGACCTAGTAAGCGGTGACAAACCCGAGTTCGTTATCATCATTGCGCCACTGAAAGAGTCATACGAGATTGCTCGTGCTGCGCTCAAGGTAGCAGACGAGTTGAAGCTGTCAGCCAAAGTCTGTGTCATGTGGCCGCAAGGTTTGGCTGGCCCTGAAGCAGTGGAAGGGAGCAAGTCTGCGTTCGCGCCCTGGACGAACTACGTCGACGTCGAGGAAGTGCCACGAGTTTCTGGTAACTCGTGGTGGGAGATGTGCAAGATTAGCAGGAAGAGTGTCGTTCTGGTGAGGCCTGATGAGCACGTAGCGTGGAGAACCGAGTCGGACGTGGTGGGAGACGCTGAGTCAGAAGTTAGGAGAGTATTTTCTCAAGTTCTGTGCTTAAACTGTCACCGGATGTAATCAAGGAGCTTTCATTGTGTCCCGTCTTTTTCTTCGTTTTTAGCCTTAACCAAAGATATTCCATATCGTTTTTATTCATTACGTATTCTTTTCTTTATATGGTTTTTTCATGGCGCTTGCTCACTGTGTTTCTGTAGATAAATTTCATCAGAACGAGTAAACGAGTTTAGAATCAGAATATGCAACTCGCGTGATGTGTGTTCCACTCGTGGGTTCTCCGTCGGAAGTCACGGGCGGCTGTTGAGTTCAGTCAGATTAGTCCTCGGTATATCCAACACGTAAATTTACAAAATTTCGGATTCCACGGCAGTTCAGCACCCTGGGGAAGTCTAATGAGACATCAAATTAAATGACCACAGATTACCACTGAAACAATCACATTTTAAATTCCACCATAATAATGAAGTTATCAAATAATGTTCTCTGTACATCAATCCTGTGTACATCACCTGAACGTACAATCGTGAGCCACCAAATGTACAGCTTTCAACAGTACTACAGCACAGACTTACACAACTTATACCAATACCTAGGATGACAGACACCAGAGAAACTTCTTCTCAAAGCCCCTGCAAATGCTACAGTTTCCTGCACCTTCAAATGAACAATTGTCCGGCTGTAGCTACCATAAACCCAAGCAATGCGCCGGCAACAACCTGGGAGAAATTGCAGAGTCAAGAAGTTAGAAAAAAGGGTCGTTCAAGAATGTAAGCTACAAGCAGCTAGTCGTGCTGAAGAAGCCGCATCATGGTGATAACATATAAGTATGTGGTGTCAAGTAAAGGTGGTATGTAGACAGCATGTTTGAGATTTATTTGGCATCCATGTAACAACCCTCCCAATAAGACATCTCTTTCATTTTGCTAAACTACAGACAAATGCACAATAAAAAGGATGTTTGAGCAAACCTGGGTCGGTGTATGGCCTAAAAGCTCTCGCAGTGGTCTTGTTTCAGACAAGGGATGCTCAGATGGAAGTTCACAAACTATCTGATTCAATACCTGAAGATTACAGATAACAAGAAAAAAAGGTAACATAATGCATGAACATAAATACATAATGATAAATTTATCATAGTACATAAACTTGCAAAGAGTTCTTTCCAAATGATATTAACCAGTTATTACTTAAACATCAAAGATGAAATACAGACCAATTTATTACATTACCTCTGCTTGTTTTCCAGCATGCAATCTGATACCAGAAGCATCATACATCACCTGCCAATGAAGTCATGAGCTAAACTTATGCACCATGCTGATACTCAACACCATAATGTCCAAATCAAAACTGGAAGTTGCACGCAAGCAATAATAATGCACACAATGTTTCTTTTCTATTCAGGAGCAGCAAAACATTTTCAAAAGTACCAGACACGGGATGGTATGTTTAATGGGTACCTACCACACTAGCAAATATTGCTGCTATTGCAAAGAGGGAGCAGCCAAATCCATCTTGGAAGCCAATTGCTATTGCTAGAGCTGTAACTGTTGCAGAATGTGATGACGGCATGCCACCGGAGCCAACAAGCTGCTTGGGATCCCATCTGTTCTCCTTGTACCTTTGTATTAAAACAAATACACATCAAACTTATAGCAAGAGGAGGATCTATATAAGACACAGGTTCAGACTTGAAATCCAAAATTCACTGTTGATTTCACATTAGGACTAAGGTGGAGCTACCTTTTAAATAAATGTAGAGACAAGCATAATAACTTACAAAAATAATGACATTGATACAGATCATTTCCTTTATCTGCCCAGCTAAAGATCAACTCAGGCACACTTCTATAAGATAATAAGACATCGTCATGAGACTGAATAAGATGACATTTTCAAGAGACTGAATGAGAAGCACTGTGTGTTCATATTGATGTGGCTGGTGGTTGAAACATTCATAGGGTAGCAGTTGGAGCTCCCTGACTATTAACTGACCCATAATGTCCGTAGAGAATTTGAATGTGTCAAAATTGCCTTTCCTGTTTGGCTAAATTTAGATTTCCTTTTGAATGATTAGAGACCAAATTTCTTTTTTATTTAGCGCAGAACAGATACACCAATTCTACCTGAATTTAACCAGAACAAGGCCAATTCCGATCCAAAATCCTAAGGAAATTCCTCATTATACAATGCCTTTACGTTCCCAAACAACCGTTACCAGGACGCAGCTTTGACCCCGCGGATCCGACCACGCACGTCCCCGATCCGGCATCAAAGCACCGGCCGGCAGACGCGAAATGCTAGGACCTGTACTCACCAGGTGACGAAGAACTTGATGGACTGCGCGACGGCGAAGCCGACGATGGCGGCGACGAGGGGGTAATTGTGGAATACGGCGAGGTAGGAGAATCCCGGTCCCACCTGCGGCGGCGTTGTGGAGGCGGCGACGCCATCAGCACCGTCTACCATGGCGAGGAACTGGACCATGACGGAGGCCTCTCGGCTCCTTGCCTCCTTGGACGGTCCTGGCCGGCGCTGCCTGAAGAGGGAGGAGCTACTCGCAGTGGTTGCTGGCTCCCTCTTGTTTTTGGCCGTGCTCTCTGCTCTGAAACTTTCTCGCTGGCAGAGAGTACTGCCGATTGGAGGAGAGGACAGAGGAGGGATCAAATGGGAAGCTGCTCGGAGAATATGCCAACCGGCAAGGTGCCGTAGTGGCAAGCTTCAGCTATTGGCACTGCTCCGAATTTTTTTTTTTTGATTAATTTGATACACACGTAGTGGCAAGCTTCAGCTATTGGCACTGCTCCGAATTTTTTTTTTTGATTAATTTGATACACACCGTTACAATTTTATGAAATTTAAAATATATTATTCAAATCTACATGTCATTTATTTGTATAAGTATATTTGTTATTGATACATCAATAATTTATTTTAAAATTTATAAAATTATAATATTAAATTCGCCCATTTTACTCCGTCTGGTAGATCCGGCCCTGCCGGCTGTCACCACCCTTTGCGTGACGGGGCAAAAACCACAAGAAACAACGGTTTCTTTCGTCAGTTTACGGTGCCAGGACAGTGATCGGTGACCCTGTGATCACTTCGCATTTCGCCCTGGCAAACCGAACGAATTCCCTGGGGCTAGTTTACGTTTGCCTTGCAATCCAAAAATGGATCCGAGAATTTGTATCCCAGAAGCTTGGTCGAAGTATTTTTATATTAATCTCTATAAACATTTGTAGCCACGCAACTTCAATACTACTTACACAAAGCTTCACGCATAAATCATCCGAATAATACCAGGTGTTGATCAAGTCACCGAACTCAGGCTTAGCCAATCAGGTTAGACTTCAAGTGCATGGCCAGGTCTACAGAGGTTGAAAGTAGATTCGTTCTAAAGTAAGTCAAAAGGATTTGGTTTCACTTGGAAATATTGGTTAAAATATTTTTAAAGTTGTATCGGTAAAACTCTCTGTCATCGTGGAAAAAATTGTCAAATTACAACTGTGACCAGGCAAACAAGCATGACTTCCAGCTGCAACCAAAGCTGAATCAGCCGCGTGCAACCTAAAACTCCACTATTTCCAGTCACTAACAAGCTATAAATATTCACATCTTTTACTGAAAGTGCATTAAGTGGGTTTTGTGGATGATGACGAACCATTTAAAGAACTAATAATTTTTGTTAAGTGTATTGACAGCTCGAAAAATTCAAAACGTAGAAAAAAATGTCTATAAAAAAAAAGACCCCTAATTTCTTTAGATCAAGTCACAGATCATTTTTTTATAAAAGAACACTAAATTTTATCATTTCTTTTGAGTCTATTATGCCGTACTATCAAAGAGAACTCAAATTGAGATCTCAAATGCCAAAATGCTCAAATCCATTCCTAACCCGAGACCCATTATCGAAGTATCCAGCACTTTGCCGAAGTCTCCGATAAGACAGTCAGCCTCAACCCGAGAAGGCTCATCGAAGTGTCCGGTAAAGTGTCAAAGACTCTAGTGGCTTAACAGCCCGCATCCGAGAGGATTTACCAGAGTATTCGGTATAGTGCCTAAGACTCCGGTGGCTCAGATTTTGCCAATTCAAGAGATCTCACCGGAATGTCCAGCAAGTTGCCGAAGACTCCAGTGGCCGGAGTATCCGGCAAAGTGTCGAAGTATTTGGTCAGTCAGAACCTAGTCCAATGGCTACTTTTTGAAGTCCAGATATTTATACCCTTTCAGCCCCATTTGAGAGGGCTAGTGACTCACACTTAAACAACACAATCATGAGCTCAAAAACACTCTCACTCTCTTTCAAGGTCTAAGCTTACAAGATTTGAGCTAAAGATTGTGAGAGAAGTGCTTCCACTCTTATTGAAAATTTGCGGCACCGTCGAGCTTTGGTTTGAAGTTGTTACTCTTGAAGCTTTTGCTTCTATAAAGCTAGGCGTGGAGCTTTCAACTCGTATGGTGACGCCTCGAATAGTTTGTTCACTCTTTTCGAAAGGAATTTGATAGTGAAAAACTCAACCTCACTTTTGTGATTGGTTGAGTGAGAGAAAGGATCGAGTAAGATCTAATTTTTTGTGAACCTCTCAACAGAGACGTAAAATTCCTTCGTGGACTCGAACTTCGGTAAAAAATCTCGTGTCTCTTTGTGCTTATTTCATTCTTGTAAGTTCATATTGTTTTTGTTTTTATATTCATAGATTTGTCTCGATCTATTTGCTCACTAGTTTTTAGCTTGTTTAATTATTTAGATCTACTTATTATATTATATTTTAATCTTTTAATTCAAATGAAATTTACTAAAACTCACTTAGATTCAAATTTCATCTAAATATCTACTTGATCGAAGTAAATTACCAAACATTCCGACGACCGAAGTGTTCAACACATTACCAGATAGTCCGATGGTTTAACTGTTCTTTAAGTTTGATTTTTCAAAAATTATTTAAAGTTACCTATTCACCCCCCTCTACTCTTAGGCAACTTTCACTTACACAACAGAGAACTGCTAAATCTATGCTATCCCTGAGAAGAGCTAGGAATGGGTGGTCTTCCACCTTCATCAAGCTGCCTCATGAGTCATGACATATCAATGCTTTCTCACAGGACCACAGTGGTCTTTTCTCAAAAATTGGTTATTTAACGCACTAAAAATCCCATAATACACAAGTGGTACAAAAGGAATGAAAGAATTGAGCTCTACAAGGGGAAGAACATCGTTCTGAGTACAATCTACATTTTGCACACTAATATATTCTTTCACAAAATAACCAAAGGATTCAGTACTCATGCTAAGATAACTGGCTACTTGACTGATCCCTCTCGCTGCCAGTTGAAAGCATTGATGTTTCCCATGAAGAGTCTATTTCGCAATGCTAACCTTTACTTCAGCTAATATGAGAACTCGTGTCCTCTGAGGGATATATATTTCTTCATCCATATGGCCATGTCCTCGGCGCAGGCCTGGGCTTGCGGTGTCTTTAGAAATACATCCATAGTAGCAAACTCATGAACAGTATCCTTGTAGTCAAGAACTGGTGAGTCAACATTTACCTTGCGGAGTTCCTCTGAGTAAGCAATCGCACGATCCCTCATCCAGTCATGTTCAGCAATTACTGTCAAGGTTGGAGGCATGCATTTCAGTGGTGGGCCTCCTCTGCCTGGTGCTAGAGGGTTAGCAGCTGGATGGTCCAAGCTGAACTCTTTCTCTGATAAAAATAGTCTCCAAGCAAGTATACATGTCGGCTTATCATAGAAGTACGAGTTAGCAAGCCTGAGTTCTGAGTGTGTTGGGACACTCCCTATGAAGAAGGGATACATCAGAACCTGTGCAACAACCTTGATAGGGTCAAATAGTTTGCCATCTTCAACCACCTTCCGAGTGACATAATCAGCAATATTGGCACCACAGCTTGCACCCAGTAGAACACATCTGCTTAAGAGAAAAGAAACAAAATTTACTCACCAATACTTGTTAAGTAGTCTACTCCTAGGTAGGTGAGAATTGTTGAGATGGATATGGTAATTTACATGCCATGCACAACCATTTACAAGACGATAGTCACAGGTTAAGTGAATTGGTTAATTGGTTTTAACTCAGTGAAGTCATCCAGAAAAGGCATAATTTAATGGATTATCTTGGCCACAGTGAAGCTCCCATGGATATGGTGTGCTCTGATGGAAGCACCCATGTATATGATGTGCTCTTGTGAAAGCTCCCATGGCTATGGTGTCATGCGCACAGTTATCATACTACAGTCTGGATTAGATGACCCTGTTATTGCAATTATATAGTGGACTATGATCCCATAAGGACTATTTAGAGCATAGAAAGCATGAGAGTAACTTTTTCCTTGCTTCTGTTTGCAAATAAATGAAAAAACAACAGCATTTGATGTTCCTTACACTAACTTCTAACTTTAGAATATGTAGCTTCGAAATGAATATAATTTTGCCACAATGATGCTTACAAAACAATTTTTATAAAGAAAAATCCTTCACAAATTCTGACTGAAGCTTAAAATGGCACTAATGTCATGTCAGCACTATGTTGGAAGAACACCGAAATGGATAATATTTGCACATTTTAAAGCTGTACCTTTTTAACTGTGAGGAATGTGTTCTACTATGAGCCTTTGTATCCCATCAGGCTTCACATTCACAAATAGCTAAAACTCATGCAGATGGCATGACATAATATTATACTACACGTAACTGCCGTCCTCTGTTCAACAAACCTCTCTCAACAAAACATAATCCCCCTCCCTTCAAATCTGAATCACCTGATGCTCCTCAGAAACAAAAAAGAATCACCAATACAACTTAAAAAGAGGCATAATATGGGCTCCTAGAGCATCTTTCTTAGTTCTTAGAGGGCTAAAGAGCATGAACGTCGTGGCACACTTTGGCTCTTACCATCAATCAATGCAATTTTAAACAAGTTGTTAAATTATAGATAATATGGGCTAGTTCTCTCCTGCAGCATTTTGGAATTGTGATTCCCCACCATACTTAAATGGTACTGCAGTTTAGCACCTAGTAATGCAGCTATCAACATGTGGGTTAAGTGAGGTTTGTAAGCTTACCTTGCCGGATCACCATGTGCAGCAATCCACGGCTCGACGGTGGAAGCACCGAACGTGTCCAATCCACCCCCTACCTTGCTCATCATGGCGAGATTCGCCTGCTTGGCGATCCACTTGAGCACCCTGACCCCGTCATCAAACGCAGCAGGGTACCGGCTCTCTGGCGCGAGCCTGTACCCCACCGCCACCACGATGGCATCGCAGAGCTTGGCCACCCTCCTACAGAAGGCGTCGTTGGCCGCGGCGCTGCTGCTCCCGGTGACGAACCCGCCGCTGTGGAACTGCACGACGATGGGCAGCCTCCGCCGCGCGGACGCCGCGGCGCGCGGCGAGGAGGCGGCGTGCGGGAGGTACCCCCTGTACGGCGCGCCGGCGGAGACCAGGGCGGGTTCGCTGGCGCGGCGCGGGTGCGTGTGCTGCGGTGGCGGCGTGGGGAGGAAGATACGGACGGACAGCGCGGAGTTGGGGTCGATATGGAGGTCCTTGGACGCGACGCCGTCGGCCGCGGAGAAGGCCGGGTTGGCGGGCGCGGTGGCCTCGTCAGGGCGGCAGGAGACCCCGAACGCGGAGGCGGCCGCGTCGGGGCCGGCGCTGGCCAGCGACTGGAGGCGGTGGCGGAGGAAGAGCTTGAAGAAGACGCTGTAGATCTTCACGCCGACGCTCGGCATGGCTCGCGCGTCACCCGGATCCGCGCATCACACGGCCGGATCCTCCGCTGGGATCCGGAGCAAGCGGAAGCGCCCCGGCCGCCGCCCTGCGGAACGGGAAAAGGATCGGGGTGGGATTGATGACGCGGAACGGTGGGAGTGGCTGCCCGGATGACGACGGCGGATGCGCTGGGGCGGGAGAAGGAAGACGGCAGAAGGACAAGCGGGTGGAATGGATTGGAAGGAAGAATCGAGAGGAAGGAAGGGAGGGGTGCCTCTGGCCGGCGGTGGGTGAGGAGGAAGGAAAAAAACGAGGAAAGGAGGACGGGATTTTGAATGCTTGCTGCCCTGCTCCCCTGGTTTCATTTTAAAATTCAAACTCCTGGATTTTAGGACCTCTGGTTCAAATGGATTTGAGGCCTCCAGAGCGTCTAATTTGATGCATTACGTTGCTCCAATTTGAATAGACCTTAGATTTCATTTTGTTTCAATATGCTAGTCCATCATGTATATTTATATTCAATATACATAAGTTTTTTTTGTCTCATTGTATTTTGTTGACTTCTTAAGCTACTTCTGAAGTTAACAAGTGCGGGAGGGGGTGAAATTTTTAACATGCTCGTCTGTTTTTTAAATTGATGTTGTTGATTTTTAATATCAAATTTAAATATTTATTTTATTTAAAAAATTAATTCAAATTTGTAAAATTTTAAATTATAATTTAAATAACTCTAATGATAAATCAAATCATATTTTTTAATTAAATAAATGATTAAAATTGATGTTAGACGTCAACAGCGACATTAATGTAAGAACAGAGAGAGTAATTTGTGTTTCTTCCATTTTTCCTTACCTCCGTCATTATAAAAATCAAATCTCCTTACATAGCACAAAACAAAATGGTTTGGCTGAAGATCATGCTGCTGGAACTTGCAGTATTGATGGCACACAGACACCAGTAGAACTCATCAAATCTGCTTCGTGTGTGAATTTCATTTGAAGACTTTCAAACTCGACTGTTCCAATATTTCCCATTAACAAAGCTGACAAAAATGTGCGCATCGAATCGAAAAGTAGATTAATACACGCAACGGAAAGTTCGAAAGCCCTCTTTGAGTGTGACTGGCGCAGACACGATTCCGAGGGCCGAGTCTACTTTCCCCGGCTGCGCTTTTTCTAGAACCAGAAATATAGTTAGGGTTGCAGTTGGCACTTGGCAGCCGAGCGACGTGGCCGACATTTTATTTGCTACTACTCCTAAAAGCAGGTTTCTTTTTCTCATGTGCTAAACAGCAGTTGGTGGCCTCTGGCTTCCACTCGTTCGTTCCCGAATTTTTTCTCCCGGTGGTCTCTGCCGCCGACGCTAATCATCGTGTCGCCGGTTTGCCACTAAGCAGCAGTCAAACCCGCATGCCATTGCCAAGCGGCCCAAGCGCCGCGACGATTTCTTTTCCCCAATCCGAGACCCGAGGACGGTCGCGAGCCGGACTGGGCTGGACGCGGCTCATGGCCCAGCTCGGCCGGACGAGAGTTGGGCTGCTCTCCTCAGTGGACAGTGGGCTGTAAGTTACCTGCGCAAGGCCTAGAAAGCCATCGTAGAATCAAGCGTCGGGGGGCTACTCGGACAAATCGACCTCATCGCGCATCTTTCAGCGGAACGAACGCGACCTCGAACCATCCCCGTGGAAAAAAAAAAAACAAGGCCTGAGACGGTGAGACCCGTGCGAGTACGCCGAGTAGGCACAGCAGCCATCTCGCAAGGTCGCCCGCTCCCCATCCTGAGCTCAGCTCACCTCTGCCGGCGACCTCCACGTCCTGCAATCCCCAGAATCCGCGACCGTCCTTCGTCGAGCGCCCACTGCGCACCCCATCCATGATCCATCGCTGACGCCCACGCGCATGTGCTCCCACCTAACGAACCGCGGATGTTGTGCCACTTGCTCGGGCGAACGGTTCAGCTCACCTCGTCCGATTGATCAGCGAAGCGACCACCAGCCTGCCGTCTCGGGTCATATACTACTCCCACTGCAATAACAATACTATTATCAATAATTCAAAAACACGACCAAGTCTCTCAAGTCCGTGGACGCCCAGCTGGTAAACTTGGAATACACCATGTGCGACCAAGTACTATAGATGGCAACAACGGATCAGCCACTTAAATTACGGTCCACCAAGTTAAAGTAAAGTGGAGCTAGACAGCAACCTGCTGCTTAAGTACTCTGTCAAAATAAGTGCCGTTTTAAATTTTCAAACTTCTGACTTTTACTATTTATTTTATTAAAAAAATTTAAAAAATATTTATTTTATTATGAACCAATTAATTATTAAAAGTACTTTAAAATTGACTTATTTATTTTTGTATTTAATTTTTTTTTAAATAAGACAAATTTATTTTAAAACAGAGGATGTAACGACCTGTTGGCACGCAAGCATGATCGTCTCTCGTCACCCAGCGCATCTACAGCCTAGCTAGATCCTCCGCCAACCTTCCTTTCTAATGGCGTACGCACTCGCGCGATTAAAGTGCGGAGTCGTCGCTCTGAAAGTCCCAAGACGGCACGGCCAACACAGCTGTGCCGTGAGGGGCGCAGGTCTGGTCACCGATCAGTCGAAAGGAGTTTCCACTGAATTGCAGTGACACGCCCAGCCAAAAGAGTCAGCGGTCATCATCCAGACTTGTTCAAAAATTGGGTAGTTGCCACTGCCACTCTCTCTTTTCTTAGCAACCTAGTGCTAGCTTTTCTCCTTGATGTGAAATAGCATACCCCCTCCTCCCTCTTCGGCACATAGACAGCAGGATTTTAGAAACCATTCAAAACCGGTTGTTTTTTTTTTGCTGTTTCGATAAAATTGGTCCAGTTAAGTTTAGGTAGATGATCGGTTTTTATGATTTTTTATGAAACTGATCCGATCTGATTTAAATAGGTGATTGATTTTTACGATTTTTAGTAAAACTGATCCGATCTGATTTAAATTGGTGACCGATTTTTTGATGAAAATCGAACTTAACACTGTAACAAAATCGATTAACCGGTTGGTTTTCTCACTAGCTGGCCGATTTTTGGCACCGTCGAAAATCGAATCTGGACCGGTTTCTAAAACCACGAGAGACACAACACAGGTCGCCATTATATACCCTGACCCTGATCATCCGCCTCTTCTGTCCAATTTCAGTCACAGTGGCAAATTGGCATCAAAAGTAGCTCCTCTCCTACTCTCCTAGCCAGGTCCGCCATTCGCTCGTCGGTTTGTCCGGGGGCAAAGGTCTGCTTCTTGAAACCTTATCCTTCCTCGGGTTTTTATTTCGACATATGTGGTCGTCAACAAAAGCTTGCATCATACTATATGCATTGATAGTTTTGGGCCCAATTTTTGTTTATTTTTATAATCCTTTTTCACGATGTGGCTTGCTTTTCACGATGTGGCTTGCTTTCAAATGCATGTACCATATTGTCAGAGTCGTTTTCTGCAGCGCGCCGGTGTTCTTCGGCTCGAAGTGTCGGTGCTCGCGCCCGTCTAGAACGTCATCAACAGCTAAAACCATGGAGGTCGAGGGCGTCGAATCAAATGGCGCGCAGGGGGGAGGCGCCGATCGCCGGACACCCAGGAAGGACCGCCGGGCTTTCTGGGCTGGCGTCTTCATCTTCGGTACTACAGACATGTTCCTGATGATACCTTTCCTTGCATCGCCATGTCGATCGATATGTTTAGCTAAATACGTTGCTCTCCGCGTTCACGACCCGCGCGATGTGATCGCGGTGGTTTGCCCAGTGAACAACTGCTTCCAGTACGCGGCCTACATGGGCGTGTCGACGAACCTGGTGAACTACTTCACGGACCGGCTGCACCAGGGCAGCAAGGCGGCCGCGACGGGCGTGACCAACTGGGAGGGCACGAGCTCCATCACGCCGCTCGTCGCCGCCTTCATCGCGGACGCCTTCCTCGGCCGGTACTGGACCATCGCGCTGTTCTCGGTCGTCTCGGTCGTGGCGTACGCGGTGCTGACGGTGAGCGCGGCGTCGGCGGGGCAGGCCTCGACGTTCTACGCGGGGCTGTACCTGCTGTCGCTGGGCGGCGCGCTGCAACCGGTGCTGTCGTCGTTCGGCGCGGACCAGTTCGACGGGTCCGACGAGGCGCAGAGCTCCTTCTTCAACTGGTTTTACCAGTCCATGAACGTGGGCGCGATCGCCGGCGGCACTGTGCTGGTCTGGGTGCAGTCCAGAGTTAGCTGGGGGCTCGGATACGGCATCCCGGCGATCTTCAGCGTGCTGGCCGTCGCGGTTTTCTTTGCCGGCACCGCCACGTACCGGCGCCACCAGCCGCCTGGCGGCAGCCCGCTCACCAGGGTCGCGCAGGTGGTCGTCGCCGCGGTCAGGAAGTGGGGAGTCGAGGTGCCGGAAGACGCGTCGACGCTGCACGAGTGCGAGGCCGGCGATGACGGCATGTCCGCGATACAGGGGAGCCGCCGGCTCGTGCACACCGATCAGTTCAGGTGAGCGTCAGTAACACGTTGTACGAGATTTGCACATAGATGTTTTTCATCGTTACTATAAATTTTCATGATGTTTAGCGTTAATTGACCAGCTTCAGCTTTAGCTAAAATTTTTCACGCGAACCTTGAAAGAATAATATTTTATCTGTGCTACAAACGTGGCGTGGTGAGTTGCGGCGCGGTGTGGACGCCAACCAAGCACGCCGTAAGCATCGGTGCACCGCATCATAGTGTTTCAGATACCGTAGCTAATCTACTGTTACTAGGTTTTTTTTTGTTGAACTGATTACACTACCGATGATAGGTTCCTGGACAAAGCCTCGGTGGAGACAGCGGGCGGCAAGGCACCGCGGAGCTCGTGGCGGTTGTGCACGGTGACACAGGTGGAGGAGCTTAAGTGCGTGCTCCGGCTGCTCCCCGTGTTGGCGAGCGGCATCATCTTCGCTGCGGCGTACGCTCAGATGAGCACCACCTTCATCCTGCAGGGCAACACGCTGGACCCGCACGTTGGCCGCTTCCGTGTGCCCGCCGCGGCGCTCTCCGTCTTCGAGACCATCAGCGTCATGCTTTGGGTGCCGCTCTACGACCGCGTCGTGGTCCCGTTGGCGCGGCGCGTCACGGGCCACAAGCGCGGGTTCACGCAGTTGGCGCGCATGGGTGTGGGCCTCGTCGTGCTCACCATCGCCATGCTGGGCGCCGGAGTGCTCGAGGTGGCGCGGCGGCGCATCATCGCGCGGCATGGGATGTACGACTCCCACACGGGCGCCGACGGGGAGTACTTGCCGTTGTCCATCTTCTGGCAGGTCCCGCAGTATGTGGTTGTGGGCGCGTCGGAGGTGTTCACCTTCATCGGCCAGATGGAGTTCTTCTACGACCAGGCGCCTGACGCCATGCGGAGTGTCTGCTCGGGGCTGTCATGGACGTCGTTCGCGTTGGGCAACTACATGAGCTCGGCGCTCGTGGCTGTGGTCGCGCGTGCTACAACTAAGAACGGGCAGGACGGGTGGATCCCCGATAACATCAATCGCGGCCACCTCGACAACTTCTTCTGGCTGCTCACCATACTCTGCATGGGAAACTTTGGCGTTTACCTGCTCATTGCACGGTGGTACAAGTACAAGAAAATCGTCGATTAACCTGAACATGAATTCCAAAACAAGGTAACATTGGGGTGCAACCACAACTAAACGAAAGCAAATTATGTTATTAACACTATAATCCACCAGTGATGCTCTCCTTATAATTCGGATGCTTGACATTCATTACAGAATATTTTGACCCAGACTTACATGACTTAGGATGCATATTCTAACATTTGCCGCCAGTTTGCTGACTGTGAGCTACATGGGCTGGCTTTGCTGAATCATTTAGAGTCCCAACTTGTGATTCTGACACTACATCTATAGAAAAAAGGCCAAATTTATACAGTACCAGTTAATAACACACTTGCGACCAAAAATTTTCTACATAGGTTATGTCACTTTGATGGTGACGGCTCATTCAGTGGAGCGCATAGGACAGATTTTTTCATATAATCGAAAATACATTTTGTTATATATTATGCATATTAATTACCTGTCATGAACCAACTTATTATTAAAAACAAATTGCCATGCATGCTGACTCCTCCTATCAAAAGGTTGATGTGTGAAAAGCTAGCATTCCTCTCAAAAAGTGCTCAAAGGCTAGCAGAAGAATACACAGTACCTGCTAGGCTATTATTTATACTCCGTATTTGAATTAGTAGTCACAGGCAATAAGACAAAGAAAAATGATGATGATCCACCGCACACATTCATTTCCTTTCTTTCATAATCGCTAAAACTTGGAACAATCCTTCTTCCAATGCAAGTTTACAAAATAAGGATTTGTCATATTGTATTGAGATGGATCGAACTGCAAACCTAGAATTTGGCAAATAGAACGTTGTGATGAACTGCCAAATAATGGATCAGACACTAAATTAAGGTACATAAAGTTAAAGTAGGGAGGTGCGGATGTGAAAAATGGTAGATGGATTTGTGATTGAGAAATGAATGAATGGTTGAGGTTTAGGTCTTTTTTGTTTGAGCTGGAGCTTTTGAGCTTTTAGAAAAGCTGTCTGGTGGCTAGTTGAACAGCTGGTTGGTGAAATTTAGACGTTAGCTTTTGTAATATACATTTAGCTTCTCTGCACACCAAAAGTTGAAAAAGCAGCTCTCAGTGAGTTTTTCAGCTTTTAGTTCATTTCTGCAAAAGCTAGTTTTTCAGCATTCTAGTTTTTCAGAACTTTATTTGTTTCAAATTTTCAGTTTTCAGCTGAAAAAGCCAGCTGAAAAGCTGAAACAAAGAGGGCCTTAATATAACAGGTAAATGAATGATCTCAATTTTTTTTTTCATTTTCCAATTCCATTTCCATTGTTATTTCCGGTTTTCCAAACAGCACCGGAGAAGATAGCAACCTGCTAATTAACGAGCTGTTGGCACGCAGGCACAGTCGTCTCTCGCCACCCAGCGTATCCACAGCCTTAGATCATCTGCCAAACTTCCTAATGGCGTCCGGTTGATTTCCTGTTTGCTACTGAAAAAATTTCTAATCTCTTTTTAGTCACTGGAAAATTCTTTTTCCTTTCTGTGCGTCCCGTTGAGATTTACGTTACGTTATATGCTATTCCTAAAAGATTTCCTTATAGTACTAGTATCTTTTAAAATTTTGTTTTATTCAACTTTGGTGTGACTCAATAAAAGAAAACTTTCATTGTTTCAATATCAGTGACAATTTTTATGATGTCAAAATATTTAAGGATAAATAATTTTTATTATTAAGTTCACTGCAAATTCAATATATATTATAAATTAAGAATTTCGCACAAATTTAACTTTTCTTAATTTTTAGATGTGTTAATGAACTTGATAAAATTCTAAAAAAATCTCAGTAGTTCTCTTTTGTAATCTAGTATTTTTTAAAAATTAGTTTCATGTTACATTTTTTATGAAAAAATATTTCAGGGTATTTTTATACTAGGAAGTGGTATATTGGGGGAGGAAAATCTCAACTATAGCAGAAAAGAGAATAAAATTTTCAGTGGCAGAGAAAAAATTGGAATTTTTTTTTCAATAACTCACGTGGAATTTGCTCATTAAAGTAAAGTACGGAGACATCGCCCAAAAGTCCAACACGAATTTTCTCACGGTCCGCTGCTGCACGGCAGCACGGGGGCAAGCGAGCCATGTACGGGCACAGTTCCGGGAGGCGGCAGATTTTTTCCCGCCCTCTGCCTGCCGCACACTTCTGATGCAAGTTTATATTTCTAAAAATAATAAATTATCTTTTAAACTCAATCATCTCTAATGTATAGTAAGATTAAAATTTAATGACTATTTATATATATGAGTAAATTTCACAAGACTACAAGTATTTTATTAAAATTATAACAAAACTACAAATTTAAGCTATAATTTCAGAAAATTTTAGATTTAAGATTAAATTTATCACAAAACTACATATTTTATATCTAATTTATTACAAAACTATAGATTTTATGCTTAAATTATCACAAAACTATATATTTTGTGTAATGTATCTGAAATTTACTGTAGTTTCTGAAACTATAGTTTAAACCTGTAATTTTGTGATAATATTTATAAAATACCTACAGTTTTGTGAAATTTACCATATATATAGATTTTTTTTAGTTAATATGTCAATGTTTTGGTTCTAGTTTCTTGATGTAGAATTTTTTTTTTATCTTTCACTTTTTTCACTGTTTTTTTGTTATATAAGTAAAATACTGAGTGTAAGAAGAATTAAAAAAGAATAGAATCTACCATATCTACCGTAAAAAGCACTAGTACCTCCTCCCCGCACGAAAGGGTAATGTATCTTTCGCTTTTCTCCCTGACAGTCCCACCACCAGCTCACCTGTGTCGTGAGGGATGCGTACTTGCTCACAAAATCGGCCAAACTTGCTAATGGCGTACGCACTCGCGATTAAAGTACGGAGCCATCGCTCTGAAAAGTCCCACGACCAGCACGGCTGGTGCCGTGAGGGGCACATCCCTAGTCACCGATCAGTTAAAACGAATTTCCACTGAATTGCAGTGACACGCCCAAAAGAGACTCAGTAGTCATCCAGACTTCTCGTAAATATTGATTTCACTGTCATTCTCTCTTTTATTAGAGCCTTTTTAAGATAGACAAAGTGTTGTTGGCTCACCTTCTAAAAATAAAAATATGAATCGATCTCAACTATTAAAAGCGGTTGGCATTATAAACCCTGGACCCGGATCATCCACCTCTTCTGTCCAAGTTCAGTCATAATTGCAAATTGCCATCAAAAGTAGCTCCTCTCCTAGCCAGGCCAGCCATTAGCTCGTCGGTTTGTCCAGGGGCAAAGGTCTGCTGCTTGAAAAATTATCTGTTCTCGAGTTTTATTTCAGGGTGCGTTTGGGCCAGTCGAATCGTTTTGATTCTTCTTAGAAATAGCATTCCAATCCTCCTCGCTTTGCTAAAAATTGTTTCTTTAGTTTTAATCTCGTAATTTGAATTTAAATTTAATTATATTTTTAATATTAACATAAGGCATCAAGAGACTAAAATTTGTCAAACAGTTTTTAAAGTTATTTTATTTCTGATTAAAAATATTTTTAGATTGAAATTGAAACGTTTCAAAACACTCAATATATTGGTCGTCATATCTTGTACTCATTTTTTCACGACGTGGCTTGTTTTTCGCGTGCATGTGCCATATTGTAGACTCAGAGTCGTTTTCTGCATCGCGCCGGTGTTCTTCGGCTAAGAGTATCGGTGTCCGCACCAGTCTACAACGTCCTGAACAGCTGAACCATGGAGGTCGAGGGCGTGGAATCAAATGGCGCGCAGGGTGGAGGCGTCGAACGCCGGACACCCAAGAAGGATCGCTGGGCTTTCTGGGCTGGCGTCTTCATCTTCGGTACAATAGAAATGTTGCTGGCGACACCTTTCCTTGCATCGCCATGTCGATATGTTTGGCTAAATACAGTGGTTGGTCAGTGCACAATTCTTTCCAGTACGCTGCCTACATCGGCGTGTCGACGAACCTGGTGAACTACTTCAAGGACCGGCTGCACCAGGGCAGCAAGGCCGCCGCGACCGGCGTGACCAACTGGCAGGGCACCAACTCCATCACGCCGCTCATCGCCGCCTTCATCGCTGACTCCTTCCTCGGGAGGTACTGGACCATAACGCTTTTCTCGATCATCTCGGTCGTGGCGTACGCGGTGCTGACGGTGAGCGCGGCGGTGGCGTCGGGGCCGGCCTCGGCATTCTACGCGGGGCTGTACCTGCTGGCGCTGGGCGGCGCGCTGCAGCCGGTGCTGTCGTCGTTCGGCGCCGACCAGTTCGACGAGTCCGATGAAGGGCAGAGCTCCTTCTTCAGCTGGTTTTACCAGTCCATGAACGTCGGCGGCATCGTCGGCGGCACTGTGCTGGTCTGGGTGCAGTCCAGAATCAGCTGGGGTCTCGGCTACGGAATCTCGGCGGTCTTCAACGTGCTGGCCGTCGTGATATTCCTGGCCGGCACCGCCACGTACCGGCGCCACCAGCCGCCTGGCGGCAGCCCGCTCACCAGGGTCGCGCAGGTGGTCATAGCCGCGGTCAGGAAGTGGGGAGTCGAGGTGCCGGACGACGTGTCGATGCTGCACGAGTGCGAGGCCGGCAACGACGGCATGTCCGCCATACAGGGGAGCCGCCGGCTCGTGCACACCGATCAGTTCAGGTGAGCCCGTCTACGTAGATTCTCAGGTAGATGTTTTTCATCAATACTAGTACTCCACTATATATTTTCATGATTTTGAAGCGTTAACTTACCACCTTTAGCTAAATGTTTCCTGCGAAACTTGAATAAATAATATTTTATCTGTGCTGCCTATGTTGTACTAGTATTTTCCTCTCTGTTCACTACTGAAGAGAAATGATATATGCCTGTAAGATGAAATGTTAACTACTTCCTCCGTTTCAAAATATAAATATTTTTAAGTTCAATCAAAGTTAAATTTTTATCACTTTAACTATTAATTAATAATGTATAAAAATATTTTTATCATATAAAAAATATCGTATAAAAATATATTTTTTGATTCATCATGAAATAAGCTTCATAAAGAGTATATTTTTATACTAAAAATTATGTGATTTTATAGATATTATTAAAATTTAAATGAATTTAACTTTATACCAAACCTAGAGATTATTATATTTTAAAACGGAGTTAGTAGTATTTTCCCTTAATTTGCTAAATGACACTGCTCTGTGACAAATACTGTACTGTTTTTTTATTACCACGGCAGCTGCTATGTTGGTCCAATCTAACAAAAAAAAAACCAAAGGGATTTATTTACCATTCACAGAAAGTTAGAATGATAAGTAGAAATTAAGATACTGGTGACATAAAAAACTCAGCCTCGCTAAAACGGACTTAACTCATGTTTTGAGCTATTGACTGAGTCCCCATCCACCGTACTTTCATTCGTCCTTTAATTGATGTCGATGCTGATTTTTAAATTTAACTTTGATCATTAGTTTTGTTTAAAAAAATTTGCTTGAATGTGCAAAATTTTAAGTTGTGATTCAAATAACTCTAATAATAAATCAAATTATATCAAAATATATAAAATTTATTAAAAAAAATTAAATAAGACAAATGATCAAAGTTAAATTTAAAAGTCAACAGCCACGTCAATTAATTAAAGAACAGAGGGAGTACTCCGTAAGAAGAGGTGGAATAAATATGAACGCAACGAGTAAAATTTTTATTCTGCAAATTGTGCACAAGTGCATTTGAATGGTGGGAGTCTCACAAGTGGAGGCTTTAACCAACTAGTGACGTAGCTACTCTACCACAACAACTTTGTAGGTCTGCTGAACGAACTGATTTTGCGGTTCCGTGTAGTCTCAAGCCCCGTTTGGTAACGCTTTTTGAGCGGCCTCTCCACCGGCTTCAGATGAAACCATACTAAATTGAAACCGTATCAAACAATTTTATTAGGAGCTACTTTTCCTTAAGGAGTAAAGTCAGAAGCCATGAAAAAATGGCTTCTCCCAAACTCTTTTATTCACGTGGTAATTTTTCATGTTAATTATCCTAATAAAGTAGGAGAGCCTACAAAATAAAGTCTTATTTGATAGAAATTTGGCTAGTCCAAAAACAGCTTCGGTCTTAGTTTCTTTGAAAAAGAGACTTTGATGTCTCTAACTCTTTAAAGAATGTTTGGTAGAGTGGTTATTTCTATGAACTTTTTTATTTTATAAAAATAATTAATATAGTAAAATATCATAAAAGAGTCACAAAGAAGTCATATTTTTCTGCCTTCTGGCTTCATACTTGGCTCCTCTCTAAAAAGAAGGTTTCTTCTAAAACTATTTAGTACGATTTCACCTAAAGTCAACATAGAAGCCGCTTGAAAAGCTTTACCAAATGGAGCCTAAGACAGTGATACTAAACATTTTTTTAAAAATCAAGAGCCAAAGGTATAAAATCCTCTTTTTAAAGAAGCCAGAGGTGAAATCATTTTTAGAGGAGCCACAGCTCTATCAAATGGGCCGGTTCTCGTAGCCATCTTTTACTGAAATCACGGATCATAACTTAGTCGGAAAATTAGGCATCGAAGCACGGCATCATAAAGTTTCAGATTACACTGTTACAGGTTCCTGGACAAGGCCGCGGTGGAGACGACGGGCGACAAGACTTGGCCGAGCCCATGGCGGCTGTGCACGGTGACACAGGTGGAGGAGCTCAAGTGCGTACTACGGCTGCTCCCCGTGTTCGCGAGCGGCATCATCTTCGCTACGGCGTACGCGCAGATGAGCAGCACCTTCGTCCTGCAGGGCGACACGTTGGACCCGCGCGTCGGCCGCTTCCGTGTGCCCGCCGCCACATTCTATGTCTTTGAGACTATTGGCGTCATGCTCTTAGCACCACTCTACGACCGCGTAGTGGTCCCACTGGCACGCCGCGCCACGGGCCACAAGCGCGGGTTCACGCAGCTAACGCGCATGGGCGTGGGCCTCATCGTGCTTGCCGTCGCCATGGTAGCCGCTGGCACCCTTGAGGTGGCGCGGCGGCGCGTCATCACTTCGTACGGGTTGTATGACTCCCACACGGGCGCCGACGGGAAGTACCTGCCATTGTCCATCTTCTGGCAGGTTCCACAGTACGTGGTGGTGGGCGCGGCCGAAGTGTTCGCGTTCATTGGCCAGATAGAGTTCTTCTACGACCAGGCGCCCGACGCCATGCGGAGCCTCTGCTCGGGGCTGTCGTGGATATCATACGCGCTGGGCAACTACGTGAGCTCAGCTCTCGTAGCCGTGGTCGCGCGCACCACAGCGAGGAACGGGCGGGAGGGGTGGATCCCGGACAACATCAACCGCGGCCATCTCGACGACTTCTTCTGGCTGCTGAGCGTACTCTGCATCGCAAACTTCAGTGTCTACCTGCTCATTGCGCGGTGGTACAAGTACAAGAAGATCCTCGTTTAACATGAACCTGGATGCTATGTTGTGAGGCTAAGCCCTCTTTTATTGTACCCTACGCTATGTTGAAGATGTAGAGATGGGAATCTTTTATTCCATTATCTAAAAAACATGAACCTGGATTCCGGACCAGAGCTAAATGGAAGCAAATTATGCTATTAACATTATAATCCAGTAATCCACCAGTGATGCTCTTCTTATGATTCGGATATGCCATTCGTTACAGAATGTGTTGACACATAAACTACATAATTAAATCAGGATGCATATTATGACAATTGGCACCAGTTTGCGGACTGTGAGCTACATGGGCTGGCTTTGATGAGTCATTTAGAGGCCCAACTTGATATTCTGCCACTATTTCTAAAGAAAATGGCCCAAGTTATATAGTATACTAGTACCAGTTAACACCCTTGCTACCAAAGGTTTGGTACCTAGGTTATGTCATTTTGATGGTGATGGCTCATTCAGTGGAGCGCATAGGATATACTACCTCCGATTTTAAAATATTAACACCGTTAATTTTTAACATCAACTTTGATAATTCGTCTTATTCAAACAAGTTTGATAAACATAATATATTTTGTTAAAACTTACTTTGTCCTTAGTGATATTTGAAAAACAACTAATAATTTTACATATTTGAACAAATTTTGTGAATAAAATGAATGGCCAAAGTTGATATTAGAAGTCAATGTTGTCAATATTTTAAATTCGAAGAGAGTATTTCCTCATGAACAAAAATGTATTTCATTATATATTGTGCATTATCAATTTATTTGTGGGGAAATAGGTTATGCATATAGTTAATTACCTGGCATGAACCAACTTATGAAAAACAAATTGTCATGCATGCTGACCCCTTCTCCTATCAACAGGTGGATATTTGACAAGCTATCTTTCCTCTAAAAAAAAGTTCTCAAAGGCTAGCAGAACAATACAAGTACCTGCTAGGCTATTATTTAATTATATATTGAATTAGTAGTAGTAGGCAGTCACACATAATCTGCCGCATCATGTTAATTTCCATTTTTTTTCATAATCGCAAAAACTTGGAAGAATACTTCGCCCAATGCAAGTCACAAAATAAGGATTTGGCATATTGCATTGAGATGGATCGAATTGGAAAACTAGAATGTGACAAATAGAGCGCTATGAGGAAAGACCGTTTCTCGTACTTCCAGAAAAGAAGTTTTTTTTTTGGGGTGCATTGGTGGCGTACGTACGGCTTTCGTACCTGGCATATAGAAGAATATTACTAGTAGCAGATATACAAAAGAAAAAAAAAAGGAAAGAAAGAGACATTCACAGCGAAATAGCCATGACAGTGATAGAACGAAAACATATACCCCGCCTGATAATAGCACAGATGATATATTATTTTATAGATATTGATCTTATAGCCGATGATGGCAAGCCACGAGGAAGATGAAGTTGACATGCGAGAGCGATGAGTATGCAAAACCTATATGTCTGCATACTGCAGTTGGAAAGATAAATTCCGGCCGTGCGATCTGTAGTCTCCTAGTACTCCCGTATGCAAAATGCGAGACCCTGCTGCACGAATCATGAAAATAAATCAATGGTAAAACGAATGTCTTGCCGGGCTAGTGGCTTCTGCTTTTGATTTTTCTAACATTTCTCTGAATTCACTTCTCATAGCGTTTCCGATCGAGCAAATTATGAACATATAAAGATCTGCACTTTCGTATGATGAGTTGCTTGCTCCTTTTGGGAACATTGTTTTTGCTCGGAGGCTTCGTAGTAACGTAGCATATATAGGCATATATACCATGTTGAATACTTGTTGCAACCAACTGATATGAACTTTTTGAATCTTCAGTTCGCTCCTAGATTAATGCCATGATATCTCTCGCACGCATTGTAATCCTGCTACTACGTGGTGGTAGGCACGACCACATGCACAAAGCGCAGGTTCCCATAACTGACAGTAACACCATGCGCCAGCTGTTACGTCAAGTTTACGCTTGTGATGACGAAAATGGCAACAGTCATATCAGTCATCAGCCACCTAGCTACTGCTTGCATCGTCGATGAAGAGAGAGAGAGAGAGAGAGAGAGAGAGAGAGAGAGAGAGAGATAAACGGCAACAGCTCAAGTCGTTAAGCCCTAACGAGCTGTCTGGGGATTGTTTACCGGGCCGTCGCTCGAACCCACCGACGGCGAGCTCGCGACGCCGGCTAGACGCCAACGTAACTGGCGTCCCAAATGACGTTTCCGTGAAAGAGCCCAGTTCCCTCAGCCACGGAGCAAACCAAATGTTTAGCTGTCCGATTTAAAAAGCAATCAAATTTGCGTGCCTGATTGCGTACGTACGTGCAGCTGTAGATTAAACTTCATTTTCTTTGTAGCCAAAAGCAATCAAATTTGCGTGCCTGATTACGTACGTACATGCAGCTGTAGATTAAACTTCATTTTCTTTGTAGCCGACTTGACAAATTCTGCAAATGTCTTACTCGATCGATCCCGAGATTGTTTAATTAACCGAGCGATGGTAAGCATTAATTTGCAAGCTTTGCATTAGGCATTACACATGATCAGTGATCCTTAACCTGATTCTGGCATGCCGCTGCTTTGCATACTGTCAGTGACCAGTGGTTCTAATATCCAGAGATTGACACTTACCGCCAAAGTAAAAAGTACATGTTTGTCTGAACAATCAGCTCTGATCAGACGTGCGTGTCTTTGCTCTGTACTATTGTATGGATTTAGCTCTAAGATTATCTGCTAAAACTACCAAAAATGCAGTTAAACAATGCAATGAAAGTAGAAAAAGACAGAAACTTTGGTCTTATCGACAGACTAATTCGTAGTATGCCCCTTTCTGCACACTGCTGTAACTTTTTTTTCGTGGGAACACATGCCCTGCAGTGACTTGGTAATAACATCGTAGTACACGGTTTGTAATCAAATGTGTAGGCCTCCTTGGGAACAAAGTTCATTTTCTGCGATTTTCTGTAAAATTGAACTGATTTTTATAAAAATTCTATTCTAATATTGTGAAAATCTAGCATTTCAAAGAGCCATTAATCTTTTTTTACCCTCAAACATACATAGCATTATATTAAGAAGAAATATCTCCCATAGCTTAAGTTGATCTGTTTCGCAGGCTTCTATGCAGCCAAGCAAAAACGGACTAAAACGTTTTGCCTCGGGACACCTTTCGTAACTCGCACGCGATGCTTCTTAACCCCTAGTGGAAATCAATGGACGGTGAAAAGTATATTTCATTATCCATGCGCGAGCAAGTAGTTCCGCCGCTCATAAGAATACAACCTCCGTTTTAAAAGGATGTCGTTGTTGATTTTTAATATTAATTTTGATCTTTCATTTTATTTAATTTTTTGATAAATATTATATATTTTGTTATGACTTAATTTATAAAGTTATTTGAATTACAATTTAAAATTTTACATATTTAAACTTATTTTTTAATAAGATGAATAGTATATTAAAAGTTAACGACGATATTAGTTTAAAAATGGAGGGAATAGGTGTGGACAGCTCTCTGTCAGCCGAGAATTAACATCCTCTGATGTGCGACAAACATGGTTTATAAAATCAGTCGAAATTGCACTGGTTTTCACATCGCTTGATCATTTTTTTTTGGAGAAACAAGTAAATTTTTGAAAATATAAAAAAAATGGTGAAACTGAGATAAGCTAAAGAAACCATTTAGTTTCATATTTTTTTAATAAACTAAAAAACCATTCGGTGAATAAAAATGACTAAGTAATTGTCACACCCCAAAATTTACCCTAATTTAAAAATCAAAAATTTAAATTGTTGCTAACAGAAATGCTAACAATTCCGTCTCTTTTTCCCTCTTTTTTCAAAGTACAAAATTCATTTCGTAATTTGAACGATTTCAATTGGAAATTTCACTAAAAATTTTGACCGTATGACAACTGATTGCCGTCTTCTTTTATTCGCCGTTTGATTTCTTGTGTTCTACCTAAATTCCGAATTCATCCAATTCCTTGAATTTCAAATTCATTCAGTTCTTTTAAAACATGTTTGACCTCAGTCAAATATATCTCTTTTAAACAATTATTTGTTTCCCGAATTTTAAAACAAAATCAAAATCAAATTCGGAGATGAGCCAAAAAAAAAAAGTTGTTCATAAAAAATATTCTACCATCTCAGAAAATTTCAAACCCATCTAAGCTTCAGAAGTTGGCTTTTGAAATAAAAATAAATAATCCGACCACAGGCCGTGGACTCGGTCCACGACTGTGTTGAAGAGGCAGCCGCGTGTGCGCCTTCAGTAAAGTTTTTGATTTTGCAAAAAGGCCTAAGATTTATGGATTTCCATTTTAGTCCCAAGTTTTCTAAGAAAATCTCTGGCCATACTATTACAAAATTAGTCCCGGCCTTTTTCGGTCCAGCCGCTGTACTTTTTCAAATTATCAAAAGGTCCATATTGATATTTTAATAATTGCAGACTGCTTCTTAAAGGCTTTTTTTTGAAATTATAACAAGATCCCTAAAGCCTCTGTACGTACTCGAATTGTCATAGCTCTTTCAAATAAACTCCGTTTTCAACAATCTCTGTAATCATTGTCTCAAGCATCACCTCATCAAACTCTCTAAACCTTGGCTAATCTCCAATCATACTGGCTTGTATTATTGGTAAATTTTATCGGAACTTTAATTTATTTTGTTTTATTAAGCTTTTATCAATTTCAATGCAAGTGTTTTATTGTGATTTAATTCCTAGCATAGTTCATTAACTATAGTGTGCACCTTACCTATTAGTATTATTTTATAGATCATTAGTATGCATTAGCATGACTGCACCTGCTAGATCTAGGTAAATTAATTTAAAGTTAGAATCATATAATTAGTAGCTAATTAAATACTTGGGGCTAAGTAATAGAAAGATAGGTAAATATTAAGTAGCACACACGCACTTTATATACAATAGTATTTGTGTCGTATATATATATAAAAATATATTTAAGTAGGATAATTATAAAGATATAGATCGAGTAGTTAATTACTAAATGCTGATATCACATGCAATTAAATAGTTGAAT
>BCLG01002451.1:17780-65754 GCA_001602295.1 Zoysia matrella | reverse complement strand
AGACGGTCCTCCCCGCGGCGCTGGCCGCGCTCGTCCTGGAGCGCTTGTTCTTGCGGCAGCCGCCGCCGACGGGGACGTTGCGCAGCGTGCCGCCGCGCGTCCAGTAGCGCTTGCACGCCTTGCAGAAGTGCCGCGGCTGCGACAGCGAGTAGTTGTTGTAGTAGCAGAACTTGGTGTTGGCCGAGTCGCAGCGCGGGCACCGCAGCGCCTCCGCCCGCGGGTCCGCTCCTCCCGGCGCCCCCGCCGACGGCTGCTGCACCGCCGTTGCAGCCCCCGCGCCAGCCATCTCTCTAGAGATCGATCGACGCGGCTATGCAAAGCAAGCTTGCCCGGCGGTACGTGATCTGTCTGTGTAGAGAGTCTAGAGACCGAGAGAAGCTAGAGAGAGAGAGAGAGACAGAGATGGACGGGTGGAAGAAGAGGAAAGAGGTGATGTAGTGAGGATCGGAGGAGAGGAGAGCGAGAGAGAGGGAGGAGTGGGTGGGGTTTTCAGGGGGGTAGGTTCGCTGCCAAGAGCTAGAAAACAAAGCGGGCGTGGTGGTATTATTGAGCGCTGATGGCGATACTACCGCACTTAGCAGGGAGAACAATACACCGCCGCAGCTAGCGCTGCAACCATTAGCTTATCTCCTCGAAATACCGAGAGGCGAGGCGAATGAACAGGGGAGAGAAGTGGCGCACGCAGCTTAACCTAGTTTTATAGCCGCCGCCGACGACGACGCGATGAGGAAGAAGCTAGGCACGCGGTCGCGGCTCGCCCAAGTGATAATTAAGGTGGTTTTTATTTGTTATATATATATATATATATTGTGTCTTTACTATACACGTGCTTTGGGTGTATTTGACTGGAGCACTAGCTACATTCGAGCGAGTTGGATTGCAAGGGAGGGAGGGAATGTGTGCGAGATTTGCCTGCTCATTTGTTAATGGTTGGGAATGCGTAAGGATACCACCTGCTGGACGTGTTCAATTTCTCTTTTCGTGAAACGGAGCAACTACTCGTAACAGAAATGGCTGCAAAAACGTGTGGTTGGATTCTGGAAAATGGTCGTCAAAATTCGCAACGAGACTCGCTCCATTGCGCACAGTTTTGGTTGATTCATTTCAGGTCTCTCTCTCTCTCTCTCTCTCTCTCTCTCTCTCTCTCTCTCTCTCTCTCTCACACACACACACACACACACACACACACACACACAGAGCTAAAAGGATTTTTCATTAGACTATAACAAGATCACTAGTATTATTTGATAAGCAGTGCATTATACTAAAAACTCCCTCTCTGTTCGTAAAATGATGTCGCCGTTGACTTCAAATCTGAACTTTGACTATTTGTCTTATTCAAAAAATTAGTTTAAATATGTAAAATTTTGAACCGTGTTTCAACGACAAACGGTCAAAGTTGAGATTTGAAGTTAACGGCGACATCAATTTAAGAACGGAGAGAGAGTACTACTTTGCGAATAGATGAAACATGCACAACGTGCAACAAACACAAATCTAGGAGTAATACATAGCAGAATACATAATATGTTGAAAGCATGACATATGAATGCAAATTATTTTGCGACTACCATAAAATTTCAAACATTGGAACGAGTACGGCGTGAGTCGCCGAGTAGTCTCCAGGGCGGCTGCTCGTGTTTCAGAAAGTATATATGGAGCAAGTCGTGGGCGATCGAGACAACACAAAATATAAACTATACCAGTATGTTTTCGAGGAATGTGGCTAGTGAATCGTTGATTTCGAGCCGGGTCAAAAGCAGAGAAAAAGAATAGATGCTTTTTCGTTATTTTACTTAACAGCTCCAAACTGTCTCACCTGTTTACACATGCATTCACGGTACGTAGAGATGAAAATTGGTGACCCCTTTATTGAAATAGAGATTTGGAAGTGAACCTAAGCATCACTACTTTTCACCCCTAATTTGCTACAGTATTTACTACTCTTCCGTCCTAAATTATAAATCATTCTGAACTCTCAAGTTATCTCACTTTTTGAGACACATTTTTTCTCTTTTCAACACTTTTTTACTCTATCTCTCTCTTCATTTTTAAAACATTCTACATTTTCTATTTTTTTTAATTCTCGTTTTCAGCTTCAAAACAATATATAAAATAAAACGGAGGAAGTATTTACCAGGCCGAGAAAATAGTGGTTAATTAGCTCAATCATATTCACAGAACCACCCCCCCCCCCCGGCGGGCCTGTGGGTGCCCTGCTGCTGCTACAGTGAGTAACAGATCAAACAACGCATACATGTCGATAATTAGAAAAGCTGTCAACTCGCTCT
Organism: Zoysia matrella; assembly: GCA_001602295.1. Classification (NCBI taxonomy): domain Eukaryota; kingdom Viridiplantae; phylum Streptophyta; class Magnoliopsida; order Poales; family Poaceae; genus Zoysia; species Zoysia matrella. The sequence goes on along the minus strand of BCLG01002451.1, from coordinate 63,463 downwards.
CAGACGTTACGCGCGTAATTGTCCTTTGCATGAGCATGATCCTGATCACAACACCGGACCACTCGCTCACTCACTGCAGCAGGCAGGCAGTCCCCCAAACAGTAGCAAGCAGGACATCATCATCTATAGATCTAGCTACAGATCGATGAGCAAATACTCCTAAATGGAAAGAAATGCCGTTAGTGGGCGCGCGTCGGGGATCCTCTGTATTAACAGTTGCTGAGTCGATGTTACCGCTTCGCCATTAGCTCGCTCGCAGCCTGATGGCCCGGCACGGCGTCGTCCTGTGCACTACTAACAGTGCAATGGCGGACTGGACGCACAGGGAGTTTGGTATCCACCAGTTCTGTCGCTGACGGACAGCAGCAGTCCGGCCGGCCGGCCGAGCTGCTGCCACTATAGCTGGCTGCTATAGGGACCAACGAACCGAACCATCTCTGACCTGTGCGTGCCCGTGGTCGATCGTCCTGTTGACGCACCAGGCGCGTGGAAGTCGTGCTCGAGGAGAGGAGACCGACGTCGGCGCCGCCGCTCGCGTCCGCCGTGGCGGCACTGTACCGTCTGTACGCGAGTACTGGTACAATGTTCGTCTCTCTCTTCTAGAGGAGAAGTGTAAAGGATTGTAATGCGATTGCTTAGTCGTAGACGGTAGTTAGAGCTGAGCTATTTTTTTTGGGTTTGCACCGCACGGATCGCTTCATCCACGCACATCCCGTACTCCTGCATGTATTTGCATTCACTCGTTCTGATTCATTGATCAGTTTCTGCCGTGTATAAGTACTTGTACGTATAAGTAAATAGGGGTGCATTCTGCTCATCATTCTTTCTCTACATGGTATCTGCTTAAACTCCGATTCAACTCTTCCGCTGCTTCTATGGCGTCCAGCAATCCGTCTTCTCTCTCCTTTCACTTGGGCGCCACTAATCCGTTCGCTGACCCCAATACACCACAACCTCTCTCTGCCTCCGCCGTCTCTCTGGTGAATATTCATGCCCACATTCCCATCACCTTGAGGTTCGGCGACGGCAATTTCTCCGCTTGGCGTCAGTTCTTCAAGCTCACATTCAAAAAGTTCGGCCTTGTCGATCACATCGACGGCACTCTGGACGCTGCCCTCATGCACCATGACCCGGAGTGGCTCCAAGTTGATTCCTCCATCGTCACCTGGCTGTACACGACCTTGACGTCGGAGCTCCGAAACATGGTCATGCATGCCAATCCCATAGCCGCCATCATTTGGCAGGCCATCTGTGGCCTGTTCCTCGACAACAGTCTTCAGCGCGCCGTCTACGCCCAACAAGAGTTCCATAGTCTCTATCAGGGCAACATGTCCATCACCGAATACTGTGATCGACTCAAGACCCTCGCCGACACCCTGTTCGACGTCGGCGCGCCGGTCACGGACACTGCCCTCGTCATCAACATCTTGCGCGGCCTCAATCGGAAGTTCAGCGACGCCATCTCCGTCCTGACATCTAAGGTGCCACCACCTTCGTTTCTTTTCACCAGATCGTACCTGCTGCAGCATGAGACGCGCCTAGCTCAAACGGCCAAGATGGAGGCCGCCACGGCGCTCATGGCGGCCACCCCCACCACTACTACCCGGCCGCCCAGCTCGAATACGGCCGGCAATGTTCCACCTGCCACAGGTGGTGGTGGCAGCGGTGGTGGCCGCAACAAGGGCAGGTCGGGTGCTGGACGCAACCGCGGCTCTGGCACCGGCGGTAATTCCATGCAACGTCCTTCGGCGCATTCAGCTTCGACTCCTTCATGGGGCCATCAGCCCTACCCCTGGACCGGTCTTGTTCTGGCGTGGCCCATGCCTCAGTGGCGTGCTCCTCCTGCTAGTCTACTTGGACCTCACCCGGGTCTTGCTCCGACCCATGCCATGATGGCCACTTCTGCACCACCGGCCTTCGCTGACATGCATAGCTACGGTGCACTGGCTACATCCTCCAACATGCCCCTTGCACTGTTCTTTGCCCTCCATGGCATGCCGGCCAACGTCTCTCATGGAGGGGGCGACTGGCTCCTCGACACCGGCGCGTCTTCTCACATGGCGAACAACCCTAGTAACTTGACATCTCTCCACACCCTTCCCACTCCTACTCATATCATTGTGGGTAATGGCGCTCCCATTCCGGTGTCCCAGTCTGGTCATGTAAATTTACAAACATCTTCGTCTCCTTTACATCTTAATCATGTTCTTGTTTCGCCCCATCTCATCAAGAATTTGATTTCAGTTTGTGCTCTTACTCGCTACAATAATGTCACTTTTGAGTTTGACGCCTTTGGTTTTTCCATCAAGGATCTTCTTACCAGGACGGTTCTGCTCCGATGTGACTCGTCCGGCGAGCTGTATCCACTGCGCCCCGCTCCGTCAATACCCACAGAACATCGCAGCTTCCACGCTGATTGCTCTACTGATCTCTGGCATGCCCGGCTTGGTCACCCGGGGTGAGCTTCTCTTCATTGCATTTTACAGACTTTTGATTTTCATCCTAGCACCTCTGACAGTCATACGTGCCATGCATGTCGTTTGGGCAAGCACATACGGCTGCCTTTTTCTCATTCAAATAATGTTGCTCTTTTTCCATTTCAACTTGTACACTGCGATGTTTGGACCTCGCCAATAATGAGCAACTCCGGCTATCAGTATTATTTAGTGGTTCTTGATGACTACACTCATTTTCCTTGGACTTTCCCGTTGCGGCATAAGTCAGATGTACTTGCGACGCTGCTTTCGTTTCACGCCTTTGTGCGCACACAATTTCGTCTGCCTATCGTTAGTCTTCAAACTGACAATGGCAAGGAGTTCGACAATCACGCTGCTCACTCGTTCTTCTCACAGCACGGCATTGTTCTCCGACTTTCTTGCCCTTACACATCGCCTCAGAATGGTCGTGCCGAACGCGTTTTTCGCACCCTCAATGATAGTGTTCGTGCACTCCTCTTTCACGCCGGTGTCCTTCAGACGTTCTGGCCTGACACGCTCGCCACTGTTATATATCTACTAAATCGACGCCCCTGCAGTGTTCGCAGCAACACCACCCCCTACGAACTTCTGTTCGGCTAGCTTATGATCACATGCGCGTGTTCGGGTGCCTATGTTATCCAAATACTGCCGCGACAGCCCCACATAAGCTTGCACCTCGTTCCGTTGCTTGCATTTTTCTTGGCTATCCCGCTAAGTCTAAAGGTTACCGGTGTTATAATCCTGACACTCGTCGTGTGATCACCTCACGTCATGTTTTCTTTGATGAGACGCAGTTCTCTTTCAAGCAAGTTCAACGGTCTCACACTGATGCTTCGCCATCTCCATCGCGACCTGCTCTAGACATCGGCCCGTCCTCGCCACTCTGATGCCACGCGATCAGGCACGACGTGCTCCTCGCGGGCTGCCTCCGTCTCCTGCTGCTGTGGCGTCCTCATCAGGAGCTACTAGGCCATTGCCGGAACCAGTCACTGGCTCGGCCACGGCGCTTGACATCGTGCCCTCCTCCAGCTCAGCTGCTGCGCCTTCGTCATCTACGGCACCAGTACCTCATCACATGGTGACTCGGTCTAAAGCCGAGTCTCAAGTACATGCACCTCTGCGAGTCGACACCACCTTCCCCGCCCACAACAGTGCGTGCCGCTCTACGTGATCCTGCCTGGCTTGACGCCATGCGCGACGAATTCTTTGCCTTGCATGACAATAGGACATGGACACTGGTGCCACGCCCTCCAGCTGTCAATGTCATCACCGGCAAATGGATCTTTCGCAACAAATTGAAACCAGTTGGTTCTCTTGATCGCCGAAAAGCTCGTTGGGTGGTTCGTGGCTTTCATCAGCGTGAAGGTATTGATTTCAACCAAACCTTCTCACCTGTGGTCAAGCCGGCGTCCATTCGCATTGTATTGCAGATCACAGCTTCAAGAGATTGGCCTGTGCACCAGCTCGATGTTAAGAACGCCTTCTTGCATGGCGAACTTAACGAGCAGATCTATTGTCACCAACCGGCTGGTTTTGTTGACAAAGAACACCCCACTTACGTTTGTCGACTGTCCAAGTCACTCTATGGATTAAAGCAAGCGCCCCGTGCCTGGTTCCAGACATTTGCCACTCATCTTGGGTCTCTCGACTTCACCTCTACCAAGTCTCATTCTTCATTGTTTGTCTTCAAAAATGGTACTGAAGTCGCCTATCTTCTCCTCTATGTTGATGATATTGTCCTCACGGCATCCTCCAGCGGTCTTCTACAACGAGTCATTACCCATCTTCGTTCTGCATTTGCAATGAAAGATTTGGGTCCGCTGCATCACTTTTTGGGCATCAAGGTGACTTGTTCTACTGATGGTTTCTTCTTAAGCCAAGGACAATATGCAGCTAATGTTATTGACCGTGCTAACATGTCTCATTGCAAACCGGCTACAACCCCAGTCGATACAAGTCCAAAAGCTTCAGCTACTGATGGTGAACTTGCCAAGGATGGAGAATTCTATCGCAGTATCACGGGTGCTCTTCAATATCTTAGTGTCACTCACCCTGACATTGCCTCTGCTGTCAATCAAGTTTGCTTGCACATGCATGCACCCAGAGATGCTCACTGGACTCTTGTGAAGAGGATCCTGCGTTATCTTCAGGGTACTCTGAATCATGGTCTTCACGTCAGCAGATCATCGTCGACCTCCCTGCTCGCATACTCCGACACGGACTGGGTGGGTGCCCTGACACCCGGCGCTCCACCTCTGGACATTGCGTCTTCTTCGGCGACACGTTGATCTCCTGGTCCTCCAAGCGCCAAACGACCGTGTCTCGGTCCAGCGTGGAGGCTGAGTACCGCGGCGTCACCAATGCCGCCGCAGAGTGTTGCTGGGTCCGTAACTTACTTCGAGAGCTTCACATCGACATTGCTCAAGCCACCATTATCTACTGCGACAATATTTCAGCCGTCTATCTCTCCGAGAACCCTGTTCATCATCGACGCACTAAGCATGTTGAGTTGGACATTCATTTTGTCCGTGAGAAAGTTGCACTCGGCCAGCTTCGCATACTACATGTTCCAATGCAACAGCGAGTCGCCAATATCATGACCAAGGGACTTTCATCAGTGCTGTTTGAGGAGTTTTGTTCCAGCTTGTGCATCGGCATGCCAGATGCTCAAACTGCGGGGGTGTAAAAGATTGTAATGCGATTGCTTAGTCGTAGACGTTAGTTAGAGCTGAGCTATTCTTCTAAGCTTGCACCGCACGGATCGCTGCATGCACGCACGTCCCGCACTCCTGCAAGTACGTGCATTCACTCGTTGCACGTCTCGCACTCCTGCAAGTACGTGCATTTACTCGTTCTGATCCATTGATCAGTTCCTATGGTGTATAAGTACTTGTACGTGTAAATGAATATCTGCCCCCTCATTCTTTCTCTACAAGAAGGAAGTGGAGCGAGAGACGGAGAAGCACCCTGTGCTGGCAGTAAAAACTAACCGGAGTAGTACCACGCAACCGCCCCCGTCGTCGTCCTCCTCCCTTGCTTCTGCTGCTCTGGTGCATGCATGCTGTCGCGTGCGTCAGTTTGGTAGTAGTAGTAGCCACATGCGCGTCGATCAGTGTCCTCGGCCAGCGTGTCTCCCTCGAGCCTGGAAATGGTAAAACGGTCGATTTCACCTTCTTGGTCTCGTTTTCAATATTGCCTTGAATTTGATTTACCTTTCACCTTAATTAGATCGTGTTTGAAACACGAGATTTATTTATTTTTTTGTAAAATTAAGTTAATTCAGGTGAAATTTTTGCATTTCAAACAAAACCTTCATCAGTTTTTTTTGTTTATAATTGAATCAATTAATATGTAAGTACGTACACGCTTAATCTAGTATATATGGTTTAATCACTCGAGACTTACTGGCTCAAGCTCAACCAGCTTGGAGCTTAATTACCTCGTTCAGTACACCAGCAACAGTCTTCGACGACCGACAGGATCTCAGTTGGTGTATTATTTGACGAAGATTTCACTGTACTCCTGTCCAGTTCCTACTCGTCGTCCTTGTATATGGTGGGAGTATGTCGCCGTGACGACCCGTACCTGCCTCTGATAGTCTGATGCGTGCCAACTGCCATCTTGAGGCTGAGAACAACATGACTAAGCAAGCATTAACAGTCAGACATCTGTAGTACTAGAACGAGCTTAATAATGTCCCGTCATCGATCGACACGATAAAACAAAAAAGTTAGTACTCCAGTTGCTTAGCGGCGGAGGGAGAGAGAGAGAGAGCAACGGATGGTACTCCAGCATGTGTAGGAGGCATGCATCCCGAGACGACGATCGACAATCGATCACCACTAAGCACCAACCGGGCACCGGCAATCATTTGTTCCACTACGAGGAGAGAGAGAGAGAGAGAGAGAGAGAGAGAGAGAGAGAGAGAGGCAGCCGACAAGGCCGTCAAGGGTTCGTCCTCTCCTAGGACGGGCGGTGTCGTCCGTCCGTGCGTCGGCGCCGGACGGCCGGAAGGAAGGAAGAAGAATAAAGCCACCGCGCGCTCCCGGACAACCCGGAAACCAACACCCTAGAACAACCTGCTGCCCGCTGTACCGGCCGGCCGGCCGGCAGATGTTCCGCACGCGCATGCGTGAGGAATGAGCACCTGCGCGTACGAACGAATTGAACCGCATATGCATGGTAGACGCCGGGGTGTGGTCTAGCTCACGATGATGCGATCGACGACGGCCGGCGCGTCGATCGACGACCTGTAGTTATCGTGGGCGGGGCTGCATGCTCCGGGACGGATGGAACCGTGGACTACCGACGGTGCGTACTCCTGGCCATGGTCGGGGCAGAATTGATCCGCCGTGTCTCTGCTCGGAAGAAACGGATCAGACGACACGACTCCGGAAAAGGATAGGGAGAGGTCGTCGGCGCGGCGACTAGGACGACGGAACTGCCCTCGCGCCTTGCCATGGCATCGGATTCATCGGCCCGGTCAATGCGAAACCGTGTTCCTCGTCGGCTAGCTACGTACCGTACTCGCGCTAGTGGCCTCCACGGCGCCATGCCGCGCCACCCACCTCCACTGACTCGCTCACCTCATCCTCCTCCTTTTTTTTTTGATAGAGAGAGAGAGAGAGAGGAATACAATCAAAGGACCACCCTGGACAACGACCGGCCGGAGGAAAGCAACAGGCGGCGTCCAAACGGACAGCGCGCGCGACGACGACGACAACGATCTCAGTCCGTCAGTCCGTCCCCAACCGGAGCTGCAGACCGCCGCCGCGCCGTATTCTATTCGCCTCCATTCCCCCGTCATATTCCCTCTCCATTCCGTTCCATGCACGCAGCCGTATGATTCCCTTCCCCCCGTACATTCCCTCGTGAGTCGTTACGCATCAGGTTCATCCACTAGTTTAGTTTAGTACTGCTAGTGGTACTGGAGTATAGTTTTTTATTTATAATATTTGTTGCGATTATTTATAGTATTGTTTACAGGGAGCCGGTGGTACAATCACATGATCGACAGACGGACGGAAAGAAAGACAGACAGACAGACACTCACGAGACGAGCCTTGCGCGCGGCGGGCAGAACCGCCGTCCGGCGACCGCGTTCTTCCCACGGCGACGGGACGCCGGTGAGCCATGCCAACACTGTTCATCTACCAGCATGGACGAGCATCAGCAGACGAGCGTGCACGACCGGCCGAGACGTCGACGGCATGACAACAGTTTCAGCGTACAGTGACTTGGAGCGGCGCCGAGAAGAGGACCAGTACTGCAACTTGCACCGGCCGAGCCTGTCGATCGTCGGTCGCGGAAGCAGATTAGTTCCCGTTCACGGGTCATCATCATCACTCACACCAGGCCGGCGAGCGAGCTGGCGCACTGATTAATTAATAATTGATTCGGTCAGGCTGCTAATCACGCCTGACTCATCATCAGCAGCTCCTCCTCCCTGCCGCGCCGCGAGCCATGATGCGCTGCATGTGGGTTACGTTGGTTCCTCCGTCGTCCACGGCGCCGGCCGGCCCGTCACGGTCAAGCCGGCCCCGGCCCCTAATGATCGCATTAGCAATAGCAGCCATCATCGGGACCGGCGTACGTGCGTCCTGCCCCACTGCCGCCATTGGATGGACCATCCTCCCTCCATCCGGCCATGGCCAGCAGCTAGCTAGCAGCACCAACTTGCTGACAGGCGGTGGCGGTACGGCGCTGCTGCCTGCTGCTGCTGCTCCGGCGCGCGCCGGATTGGATCAGGGAGGACGATGGGCGGGGGAAGGTCACCCACCCACCCACCTCCCGAAGTGCTGCGCTCGCGCGCACGGGACCACGGCCGACACATGCGGCCATATGCAACGCGTGCACGCACCGCGCGCCACTCCCCGCGCTTCTATCCGCTCTCTTAGTCTTACCGGGCGTCGTCTTCAATCTCTCGCAGCTCTCACATCACGGAACCGTTGCCCACGGCCAACGCCCTGCCAAGCTTGTTCCCTTGGAATCTCTGCGTACGTCGGCGTCAGTTGTGGGGGGGCGCGGGAATTGGGGCACATGCTCATCGGTCCACCTCGGGCGGGGCCAATCCGCTGATGGCAAGCAGCCATATATGCAAGGACGGGACCAAGCATCATGCAGGGCCTATGCTGTCGGAACACACACATATGGATGGCATCGGATGCAACGCAAGTCCTCCTACGTACGTGTTTGTTGGATTGGATTCTGATACAGTACTTCATAGACTTGAGTGCACCTACATCAACTTGTTTGTAACTAAAAAAGTGATAAATGTAAAATGTACGGGTATATCTTTCAAGTGAAGCAATGTATTAGATCCACAAGACTATTTGGTAGTAGGTTGTAAACGACGAGGTAAATGATGGTTTAGGTGGGGTAAAACGAAAGAGCAATATAATGTCAAAACAATGTCATGTCTCGTGAATCACATTGCCTAGATAAATCTGAGGGTCTTAGCTAGGTAAATGTAAAATGAAAGGTTAACATCGATCAGTCCTCATCAGCCAATTAAATGTCATGTCTCCCATTGTGAATGAAGCTAGCTTGCTTTTAATCACCCCCTCCGTCCATGAGTTCACGGCGTGAGCAAGGCAGCCATGGTGATGTTAGCTTCGCTTCAATTCCACTTCCTGATCCCTCGTTTCTACGATCGACACTCGTTAGAGGATCCTGCAGTGGAGACTGATGGATAGAGGGAGTATAATTATCTATGTAGTACAACATTGAAAGCATGACCACCAATAAACATGGTTGATTGTGAAACACTAGAACTTAATTATAGAATGCAAACGTGTCCTTCACCCTTCTCAATTAATTAGATGCACTTAACATGCTGATTACATGTAATTTAAATTACAATGCAGAAAATACTAATAATATTTTCCATAAAAAATAATAACTATTATCGAAGTATAAGTGAATTACGCACTTACTTTTACATCGAAATAGCATTTTGATGGCATTGCTCATCAATATAATAGTAGTAACGTTTACTGCACCGCGCGAGGTTTTTGCTCTTAATTTCATAGAACGTTAAATAATCATGCAGTACTCTGAGGATCCGATCGTACCGACACATGGTCGAGCCCTAAGAAATGGTTGTCACCGTGGGACCAAGGGAATGTCAGTGCAGCCTGCCAAACGCAACAAGGGCAGGCTCAGTATACAATAGGACTGCCGTCCTTCTCTCGCTCTCCCTCGACGACGCGGCCAAGGAGGGTGATAGATGCAGCAATGCGTAGTACAGACTAAATTAATAATGGCGTGTAGGTGAAGAACAAGGGCATCTTCCTCGCAATAAGTCTTTCCTGCACTCAGATCGTACTAAACATTCCCTCATCAAACTAAATCTCTCTCTCTCTCTCTCTAACGTTCATCCCGTCCAACTCGATCGCGATGCAAATAATTCTCTACTAACTCGTTCAGAGAGACAGAGATGCAGAGATTAGATCAGGGCTCTCGGACAGTGCATCTGCAAGGCCATCTGATCTGTGAGAAGCAATATACTCCTTCCGTTTTTTAATTGATGTCACCGTTGACTTTTAAATTCAACTTTACCATTCGTCTTATTCAAAAAAATTTGATAAAATTTATATATTTTGATATAATTTGATTTATCGCTAAATTTATTTAAATCACAATTTAAAATTTTACAAATTTGAACAAATTTTTGAATAAGACGAATGATAAAGTTGATCGTAAAAGTCAACGACGATATCAATTTAAAAACAGAGGAAGTAAAAATCAGCTAAAAGTACTGATGGACATCCAAAATACTGCGCCAAGATTAGGTACGCTGCCACATGATCAAGAGCAGGCGCCCACGTACCTACGCGTGCCATTTGTTTACGCGCGGGCCGGTGATCAGCTGGCGCGCGGATCGGATTGCTTAGACGGCGCAAATTGCATGAGCGGATACCGTTTGTTTAGAGGTTTGTTTACTGTAAAATACCGAGCGGCATGGATTCCCAGGGGAATGTCGGTCACTTGTTCTTTGTTCTCTTGCTGTTCAATCGGGGCTCGACCGGTGAGGGGGATGTTTGTTCGTTCCGATTTGTTTTCTTCCGGTGGAATATTGTGCGTCTGTGTTTGTTGGAGATCGCAATCGGTTTTGGGGCCGTCGGTCCGTCACCTGATCGAGACTGGCTGGTTTTGAAATTAAGCAGGTTTATAATATCGTTTAATCTGTCCTTTGGAACAGTGCTGGGGCACACGTTAATTTTCTACTCCATGCTAACTACCCTCAGCTCCTTCCTCAGTTATATTTGGCATACACACCTGCTATCCTGAGCGTCCATCTTCATATATATCAGTAATTCAGCATAATGAAACAACTAGAGTTTGGATTACATTTTTTTTCCCCCTTAGAAACAAGAGTAGTCACATGCAACTGCGGCTAGATTTCCACCATGTTTTAGTTTTCACTTTCACATAATTTAATGCGTTTAATTTAGAAGACTGTGGGAAACAGATCCTATAAAACTTTTTATTTTTTTAAAAAAAATCTTACGGTTCACTGATTAGAGCTCGACCGACAGCCAAATCTGCTTGTTTGACAATAGCTAGCTAGCTTTAATAAAAAAAAAATGGGCAGAGCTAGTCATCTGTCACGTACGCTAGCTCATCTTGCAATTGAGAAGAATAAAAAGGAATGGGTGCCTGGCCCCAACAAAGGAATATTAATTGGTTCCTGCTGCCAAAGAATCTCACACGCATCCCTACACATGAAGCTAGCTCCTCATGCAAGCCACACTAGATATATAATTGGATGCTTACATGCGTCACATGGAATGCCAACTCACATGGCCTAATGATGCCGCTAGCTAGCAAGATGCCCTGGAATTGACAGAGCATGCAAGAATAATATAGCAAAAAAAAAAAAAAACCTGGGACATTCAGTGGGCATCAGATCTATGAACAAGCATGGGCAAATTGAATTATGAAATTGTATAGAGAGAGAGAGAGAGAGAGGAGAGAGAGGCTCTTAGCATATGCCTCTGCCCGTGCGTGTCTATCTTGCTATTGTAGCTGTGCGATGCATGGTTAATGGTAATTGCCGTGTAGTATTACTATAAGAGATCAATTATCATCTGCATGTCTAGTTTGTGGTGGTGTTCTAGGAGTGTACAGGCTCCGGACAGAGCGAGATAGCAGCTACCTCATCAGCCTTTTCTAAAGGGCCCTCCTCTGGGATTTTGATTCTGACCGCTGTCCCCTGGCTTTGCTTCCTGGAGAAGGATACCCTGTGTCTGCCAATTATGGGTGGTAGAGCTTGCTCTAGGGTAATTGCACTTGCGTGGCCTTTGCTGCATTGAACTGCGTGTGCGTGTTTATGTTAAGCGTTGTGTTCTTGTCTCATTGTTCTTTCTACTAGCAGTATGTTAAGTGCTTCCGTTGACTTCAAATTTCAAATTTGACCATTCGTTTTATTTAAAAAATAATTAATAATTTTATATATTTTATTATAATTTGCTTTATCATCAACTGTATTTGAAACACGGTTCAAAATTTTACACAATTAAACTAATTTTTTGAATAAGACGAATAGTTAAAGTTGAGATTTGAAGTCAAAGATAACATCATTTTAAGAACGGAGGGGTATCATGCACTGCTGTGTATAGGTGGCCTTTATTCCTGAAGAAGAAAATGAATACAGTACGCGTAAGGAGATGTTTAGGTTTGCCGCCCAGCAAAGATAGTAGTATTACTGAATTTCCCGGTAAAAACTTATGCAGTCAGGTAATTAAATTTGAGCAGCTTATGTTATGGGATATATGGTTGCATGTACGTAGGCTATCAACCACTCTCCATCCCTTGTGGCGGTCAAATCTGACGGCACACAAACAAAAATATAAAAGGAGAAGTTGCCTTTAGTAGCTTAGGTGGTGACCTCTCACATTAGGAAAGGTTGACATTGTCGGTTAGCTGTCGTCCAAGTCATACATATGTACTCATAGTAGGTACAACTTGACTTGGTATTGATCTCAATTCTCACGTCGGTTGCAATCGGTACGTATGATCTTAATTCATTTCCAAGATATTATGGGAAGACGCAAATTAATCAAACACGTTAGTTTCTTATAAATTGGGAGATTTTTCCTCCGAATGATGGAAGCTACTACCAGAGATGGTGCCCAGTGAGATCTGGAATTTCACAATATTTTAGCAATATTATCACAAAACTACAGGGTTAACTTATAGTTTCAGAAAACTACAGATTTGCTACAGTAAATTTCAGAAACATCACATAAAACTTGTAGTTTTGTCATAAATTGAATATAAAATCTGTAGTTTTATGATAAGTTAGATATAAAATTTGTAGTTTTGTGATAAATTAGATACAAAATATATAGTTTTTTGAAATAATTGCTTAAATCTGTAGTTTTGTGATAATATTGATAAGAGTAAATTTTACAAAACTACAACTAATTTGTCAAAACTATCACAAAACCACAGATTTAATAAAAATTTTGCAAAACTACAGATTTAGTGTATTCATATATCGCAAAACTACAAATTTAAGAAAGTGTATCACAAAACTACATATATTTTGTAAGTGATGTATCACAAAACTACAGATTTTGTGACTTTTTAAATCTGTAGTTTTGTGATACACCACTCACAAAAAATATATTTTTTGATACACTTTCTTAAACATGTAGTTTTGTGATATATAGACACACTAAGTCTGTAGTTTTATGAAATACTTTTTTAAATCTATAGTTTTGTGATAGTTTTGACGAACTAGCTGTAGTTTTATAAAATTTACTCTATTAATAAAATACATGTAGTTTTGTGAAATTTACTTATTTTCTTTGTGCTGGAGTGGTAGTAGGTATTTGCTACACCTATTGAAGTTAATTAAACTTCTTTACCTGGCATCGAGATCGAAGATGAGCTGGTGGAGTGTCTGCAATCTCTTTTCCACCATCAGCTTCGAGATCCGATCGAGAGAGATCTCAGTGGCGAATGACCAAGCAATTAGCTACCGCGGCCTTAAAAGACGGAAGCACTTACTGGTAATGCCAGTACAGCCGCTGCAACATTCAGGTGACTGTACTAGTGGCATACTTCTGCCCGTAGTAGTAGTGGAGTAGCTAGTGGGTGGTGGTGGTGGTGGTGGTGGTGGAAAGACGAGAAGGCATCCGATTCCGCCCTGTTCCGTCGGTTGGGAACTCGAGAAAGGAATGTCGGCCGGCCAGACGCGCGCGGTCGGCGCCACGCCGCGCCACCCATCCTTGTCAGGGTCACGCACCGAGCAGGCATCGTTCGGTGTCAGTCCCTCTCGCCGTGGCAGCAGCTAGCTGGCAGCGCAGTTCCGATGCGCAGGCGTGCTGCGCGCTGCGCCGTGGCATGGCGGCTCGATCGAGCCGGCCGACCTGTTCAGAATAATCTGGGTGTCGGCTAGCTAGTAGCCGCTACAAGCAACTCGCTCCTGGGTGTTCAGTTTCGAGAAGTGTGAATCACAATGGTTAATTACGGCTGTGCAAAAGGAATATGTTTGCACTTGGAGCGAGACAGCAAAAGATAACGTTTGAACCATATCTGATGCCTTGCGCGTTGTCGGAGAAAAATGCACTCCTAGTACTAGTAGTACTCGTATCCAGCATTCTAGTAGCTGTGTGCTAGCTAGCTGCTCTCGTTGTTCCAAAAGTGCAGTAGCGTCTTGTGCGGTAAGCGAATGATCGTATATATATATATGTATAAAAAAAAAAGATAGAACGTCCTGCCGACGGACGCTCCGCTTTCTCCCGCTGCTCTTGGGTCTCACTGCAAATGCCTTCCTATAATAACACGTCGCGCGCCCAGAACTGTCCATGTCTGAGATCGAACGGAGCGGAGCCGCGTCGGTCCGGCAGGACGTCCTGCTAAAATCCGCGTACGTATGCGAATGATCTGTTGTTTCCAGTCTCGTCTCGACGGCGGCGAGTTAACGAACGAGCACGACGGGTGAACGTCTACCGCTCGCAATGTCAACGGAGATCGATCGACAGCCCAACCGATGGCCCCGGCGGCGGGCGATCGACCTGCAGCTGCACGGTAGGTAGCGCCACGCAGCAGTACGGGGCAAGCTACGGGTCCAGCGGCCACGTGACGGCAGGCGCGCCGGGCACAGCAGGCCGGGGCGCAGCGCAGACCAACCGGCCCCCTGTTGTGGCCTGTGCTGGATGGCCGGCGGGCCTACCGCTGCCGTACTACCACCACTCGCGCGTTGAGCTACCGGTAACTAGAATCCAACGGCGACTTTTTACGCGCCACATGGCTGTGCTTGATCTGATCGGATCGGATTGGATTACTCCGCTGTTCCACGGACTACTACCAGCCTGTACACTATCAGTGTGCACAGCACAGTGCACAGTACTGTACAGTGGAGTTGACTCGTAACAGGAGTAAGAAGTGAGTACTTACATGCACGACAGTGCCACGTGAGCAGGACCGGGGGGCATTACTACTGCGTTTGGACGGTTTTGAGCGCGAGTCAACTCAACGGATCAGTTTCTGTTACCATGCCGGCCCAAACCATGCGATTGTCACATGGAGACGACGAGGAGGCACGGACCACCCACCGCCCAGGCTCCACTGCACTAGCGTTGTCTTCCAGAACTGATCAAGAACCTGTCCTCGGGCTGGCTCTCGCTCCAGTCCTGTCGCTAACGTGGATGTCTGCCCACTGCACAGTTCAGGATTCGCCTTGATCCCGTCATTCTCAGTTGCGTGCACTGCTCCTTCGCTTAGTAAATAACGGCGATCCATTCCTTTCCAACTACAACCGCTGCTATTTTTATATGCGAGACGGTGAAACGAGAACGTGGATCAATGATCCGGATCATATAGACGTCTGGGGAACTCCTGCGATTAAGGGAGATACCGTCTTGTGACGAAAGTTCAGAAGTCAGGATCTGCCTCCCCCGGACACGATCCGCGATAGAACAGCGACGGCGCGAACGCTGAACAAGGCTCGCCGCTGCGGATCCCACGATGACCGTCCGTGACAGCGACTGCCCATCCGCCTCCCGGAGGCTGGTTTGATGTAGTCGCGATTGCCGTATCGGAGACTAACCAGCAGGAGTGCATTACTGCAAATAACCTTAATAGCAGCCTAGTAGCTGCGACGGTATTCCGTCGATATGTGCCGGAGATATAAATACATGGAGAGATCACACGCACAAGCCGTGCAACACCACAACAAGCAGTCCCGCCAACGGGACCGACCGACGCGAGTTTTTTTTTTTTTAATCACGATAGACGCGAGTAAACGCAGCTCATGACGAGCAGAGGGCGGCCTTCTGCTTCGCCAGCTGCTGGTTCAGCTTGCCGATGAGCTGACGGTTGCCGCACAGGTGCTCGCGGAACGACGCGCGCAGGCTGCGGAGAGCGGCCACGTCGCTCCCGCAGGAGGGCGCGTTCAGCAGCGTGGAGAAGAGGCTTTTCCACAGATCCACGTTCCAGTACCTGCGATGGGACGGACATGGCTCATGGTTTCTCGTTGCTATAACACGACGCACGACGAGGCCGGTAGTTTCGGACTCACCTCTTAAACGGCAGTTTCGGCTTGTATTCGTAGCCTCCACGACCTGAACCGGGCGCCTTCTCGATGCTCATGGTTGTCCCGTGCAGCATCATGTGCGCGACGACGCAGAGGCCGTACGTGTCGACCTACACGCAAGAGAACGATTTAGTAACTGGCTTCGTACTAGGTGACCACATTCAGTCAATAATATAACTGGCTACAGACTTGATACGTCCAGTTCCTCTCTTCCCGCATTTCGATACAGCTGAATCCTGATGTTCCAGAGTCCCCGTGGAACTCTGTGCCAGTCGGGAAAAGGTTCAGGTCAATGCCACGGCCCCAGTCGACAAGGCAGAGCCCCTGGAATGCAGCTTCCATAAGCATCAGAAAAGAGCAATACCATCAACCCAAGTCATCCAACCTGTTAGAATGGACATGCTGACCTGATTCTGCTCGGCTCTTGTTTCGGTTCTGAAAGTCTCCTCCGTGAATTCTCCACTTTATGATGCCGCAAGTAGAAGACAGACAGGTCAGTGGACAGTGGATATCACATCATAACGATACGGCACAAGGTACATTTAAACCAAAGCGTGAGCAAAAAGTGGACAACTGGGCTACAAATCGTCCGCGTTACTTCGTTGCAAGATCTTGGACTAATGGATATGCTATAACTGGCTGTATTAGAAAGAGTTCTCCTGAGTTAGCACTGGCTAAGAGATCAACATCTTAGTTCTGAACTGAAGAACATAAATAGAATTACATAAAATTCGGAACTTCAACACCAGCACAAAGTAGGAGCATCAAAATGTGGATTGGCCAGTGCTGCTGATGAAAAATGAATATATAACAGTAATCGTCAAAGATTTTTGCACCCAACAACCCAACATCCCAGGGCGAGCAAATTGACCAGTTACCAACTTCTGCTTTTATGACCAAACATCTCAATTATTTCCACAAACAAATTTTGTGTTTCTGTACTCATATTATTGCATATGGTTATGTAGTACAGAACTAAACATCACCCTGATAAACAAGGCAGAAGGCACCAGGACATGTCCAAAACAGTTCCCAAGTAGAATAGTAATATATGATCATTACAGGCTTGATATTTGAGAATTTTGCATTCAAACCATTATAAAGTACGATAGTGGAGATAGAAGTAGATCAATTACCTTGGATAGCGAACAAGGATATTGTCAGGCTTGAAATCACCATGAACTATGGCAACACTGTGAAGTGTTTCAAGCATGTTCAGCATCTCTATGGTATAATATATGCATAGAGCTTCATCCATGTTCCGATTGACAAGTAAGTGGTAATTTATCACATCCTGCAAAATGTTTGATTTACATCTTGGCAACATTGATTCGCTAGCTACATATTGTCACTGACAAGGATAATCCAGTCACACAACAGTAGTTTCGATATAAATGATTTCTAATGGATTTCTTGAGAAATACTATGTAATAGTAGTTACCAGAAGAGTTCCATGGTGCAGGTAGTCACAGACTAATACACTGACATCTGAGAAGATGTGCATTTCATGCGTATAGCCAAAGCTTGGTCTCTGACAGTGAAACCATGTAGAGTGTAAGGAAAAATATGATTATTTCATGGAAGTGACATGGTTGTTATTTAACAGAAAATTTGTACCTCGATATCAGATATACGCATATCAAGCTGGCGATAAATGTAAAATTCCCAAGGAAATGGGGGCTTCTGAATCTGCAAATAAGTACTAGGGTCTCATCTCATAGTGGAATGAATTACAAAAGGCAAGCTTAAGTATGACAATAAAAAACATATTCCACCTTCAAAGCAACCACTTCTTCAGCATTACCATCAACAGCTGCTTTGTACACTTTCGCAAAAGCACCAGTTCCAGGTGATCCTTTAATTTGATACTTTCTGCCACCTTGGCACAAGAAAATGATTGTAACTACATTTTTCAATGTCTACCTACAAAATGAATGAACTTGCCAAAATAGCAGAAGAGAATATATGTGTGAAGCTTTATGAACTCATTACAACTTGAGAGTATCATCATCACGTAGCAAAACTAGGAAAATGATGCAAAACGTATGAAGTTCTGTTTAAGACTGAAAAAATAGTAACAGATACCTAACTCAACGACCTTGTTTCTTAAAACATTCTGCGAAGAAGTTAAGGGCACCTGTCCAGGGTAGGTCTTGTTGATCTTATGATAGCCCTGTTGAAGGATTTGTGCGTAACATGAGGGTCAAGCAACATAATGAAAAAACTGGCAAATAGCAACTAGTATAACTTACATCAAAGTTCTTGAGGTCACCATTAATGATCTGAAGTAAAGTGCTCATAGTTGACTCAGACCATGGATCTACTACTGTAGGTTCTTTCTTCTGGATTTTTGATGGTTTGGGCTACAAAAATAAACAAACAAAGCAAGAAACCAACAATTACTAATATACCAAGGTGACAAGCATCAATCAACACTATGAACTAAGTTAAATAATGAACAGTGATAAAAATTAAAAGAAAATAAGGAAACTATTGGCACACACTACTTCCATGGTTAGGGCGATGCTCCATTCATACTGCTCAGTGGAAGTAAAATAAATATGTCATGCACCTCATTTCTTTTCTATACTACAGAACAATGATGTGAAGTTGTCAAATATTTAGAAAATCCTTTCCAACAATGCACTAATAATTTCTCCAGGAAGAACTAGGACATTCACAATAGAACATATGACTGAATAAATCAGAGCACCCTGAAATTTATTACTCCCTCCATCCTAAATTATAATTCACTCTGGACTCCTCAGAATTTCTCAAATTATAAGTCATTCTCACTTCCCAAGACAACTTTTTCTCTTCCCAATACATCTCCACTCTATCTTTCTCCTCGTTTTCAGAACATCCCACCTTTTCCACTTTTATTAATTTCCATGTCTGGACCCAAAATGACTTATAAGAAGGGACGGAGAGAGTACCAACTATGACTGATCCACAATTTAATATATTTCTCAATCACACCCTAATAACCAGTATAAACAACAAGTGTTATAGCTTCTTAATTCAAAGTTTAAATGATAAGATTCCAACTAATTTCTAAGGCTAATAAACTCCTAGCATGGTTTGCAAATGAATATGTAGTCCATGAGCTGTTTGAGAGAAACGGAAATGTGAGTCCAACATACTCATGGCTATAAAGAATATGAGATCATGAGATTTTTAATAGCTACAAAAATATGATCACATCAAGTGGTCACCATACCTTTGCATCCGCCTCTGCTTCTTCTACAAGATTCTGCAAATGTTTCAAAAACACCAAGTGCTTGTTCTTCAAATGGTCCAGGGGCTCAGCTTTTCTGGTTAAGCCACAGACCATAATTTACCATCCCATAAACATGAGAACATCAGATTATATTAGCTAAAAAGAAGTGAATATTGAGTGGGTAACATTTTCACCCACAACTAACCTGGAGACACCGATCCTATATACCTTATCAGCCTCCAGCACTTGCCCCTTAGAAAATAGAAACAGTGCATATGATTCATAGAGCAGTGCGTGCTCCAAAAACATCCCTTTCTCCTCTAGGTCCTTGTAAACCCTAGGAAATTCACCAGTTGCATCCGCCTAAAACAGCAAGATCACACACAAACCCACAAAAGGGTAAGCAAATAAAAAGCTCTCAAACAGGCAGGCCGAAGATAATAATTGACATTAAGATACAATCACTTACATAGAGGATCCAAACTTTGAGGAGGCGTGGATCGGTAGAGTACTGGTAATCATCCCCGTATTTGTCAATGCATTCAGTAACATAAAGCTTGAGCTGGTCGAGGGCTGTTGCGCTGTATTTTGGTCCCGACCCGAGTTCATCCATAGCCTTTCTGATAGACCTGAATAGAAACCAGAAACCCACTTAAACTGTTAAGCAAACTGGGATGATATACAGAGGCTCACACCAGACAAGTGCATCACATTAATAAGTTGATAAAAGATTCATAAATACCCAATGTGAGCATTATCTTGTCTAAAATATACTTATATCGACAAGTAGATCAAATGTAAGGAAGCATGGCATAGCAATGAATACCTATATGCTATATCCCAATCGGACTCGCAATGTTACCTAGGTGCACCGATTATACCTCAGCCTCACAAGCGTTTTATTAAAGCATGAATTTAGCCAAACATGTGCATCCCCATTTAATCCCGGACGAGAAGGTACGCATTCGCGAAGTGAAGCCATGAAAGTTAAACTGGCAAACCGCACAGGCTTAAGCAGTCAACAGCCGAACCACGGGGCACAAGCACAGGGAACTACAACTAACAGGCGACTGAATAGATCCTTCTCTAAAACCCGCATACGAGATGAGATCCAAACGGTTTCGAACAAAGCTGAAGCGAAATCGAAGTCCTTGGAGGGGGGATGGGAGTACCTGAGGTAAGGGATAATTGGGTCGGAAAGCGGCGAGGCAGCCTCCCGCGGAACCCTAGGCGTCGACCTCCGGAGCGGGCTGGAGGAGACCCCCAATGCCGCAGCTGGCGTGCGGTCCAGGATCACCATGACCGTCGACGGAGACGGAGCTCGAACTCTGCGCCGTTGGTCGGATGCGGCGTGACGGCGACGAGCTCTAGCTCTCGCTCTCGCGTGTGGACTGTGGAGCAGGGGATGGGGAATGGCGAGATGGCGAGATGGCGAATGGAAATTTGAAATCGTGCCCGTTGTTGAATGCGATGGGCTTTTGTGGGTTCTCCTGGCTCACGTGTCAGTTCAATTGGAAAGTAGCGGTGACTTGGGCTGGGCTCTTATGGGCCTGGCATGGCCTTCAATGTCTAGACCAAAGGTTTTGAGGCCCTCTCTCAACTATCCCGCGTGTTCGATTTTTTTCTCTCTACCAGGCAGTGGCCCGTGCTCCGCTGCCGATGCGAGATAATTTTATGGTTTAAATTTTGACATAATAGTCGCTTTAGCATGAGCGAGATAATATATTTTTTTATAAATTATTGGTTATGATTAAATTATATAATAATTTTATAGCTTACAGAAGCATTAAACTAACAACATACTACATATATAAGAACTCAATATTGTTGCACTCAGGCACAAATGAACATAACATACTATATAGCGTAGAAACTTGAATCCAACATTCAGATCTTGTAATTAACAGAGGTGATCTTTCAAGTTCCACAGCCAAATGAATGTACAGAGCAAACAAGAAGATGGTTCAAGATTTAAGGTTAGGGTATTTTGCATACAGCTCAGTTAAGTGGTTCAACATTTATTAGAACCTTGAAGTGGGAGTGAAGGTCATATAAAATACACAGCTATTTAGGTTGAGAGAGATCATAAATATGACTTTTTCCTCCACAAATTTACACATTAACACATAACTTCATAATACTATAGCAATTATCCAAACTGTTTGCTCCATATTACAAGAATAAAAGCAGCTTATTACAAATTACAGACACAAAAGTTTCAATATATTAATTTAAAAATTATATGATAGCAGAAATACATAGGCCATCAAATTAGGCTGTTAGAACATCTCCGTAGACAATGATCTTTGTAAATGTCCCCTCCGACTGACTTCTATCTTTCTTTTCTGGGACAACAAAAATCTTGATATTCCTCCGTGAAGTGGCTCTTGAAAGTGCAACATAGAGTTGTCCATGTGAAAACACTGGCTCTGGGAGGTAAGCTCCAACATTTGGTAATAGCAAAGCTAAGTCTAATAGAAAATTGCTTTCTCTTGAACTTAAAAGGAAACATTTCATCATTTGATGGACAAAGAGGAATGCGAGGGATGAATACCCGCTTACCAGCATGTTGGCTTAGCACAATTTTAGCATCGATTGCATTCCTCATGAATCCTCGGACGACTAACCTTGTCCCGTTACAGAACCCATTTGCAGGATCAATATTTCGCAATAGTATTATTGGGCGATTAATCTTCAATTTAAATATGAGGAGACAGTCCATTAGGTGTTAAGGAATTCAAGAACTCGGCAGGGTAGTAATTATGTGGATCATCCTCTGCATGATCAAAATTATGATAGGTAACTTCCTCTCCAGGGAATTTTTCAATCATCTTCATATTGATCTTGTCCACGTACTCATTCCGAGTTGATAGAATTGCCCGTGATGTTATGTAATTTGGATCTGAGAGGTTTTCATTTATCATCGGAAATACATTATAAATAAGCAAATCGATGTCAGAGTCCCTACCCGTATAGGAAACACATATCTCATCTGGGAGCCTTACATAATCATTATCCGTAGTGTCTTCTGTGCCATTTCCAACACGCAACATATAATCAGCAAACCATGGATCACTCTGAGCCCTCATATTATGAACAAGTCTTAGCTGTCGCATACTATTCCAAAGGTACGACTTACAGAGCGTTGTATCAGTTATTTGTGACCTAGTTTCTTTACGAACAACTGGAAGCACTTGTCGGAAGTCTCCTCCAAAAACAATTGTCTTTCCACCAAACGATAAGTCATATCGACCAGTGATGTCCCTCATGCTACTATCAACGCCTCAACTGCTTGTCGCTTTGTCATGGAGGCCTCGTCCCATATAATGAGGGAAGCACACGCAAGAAGCTTAGCCGTGCCACTTTGTTTGGTGAAGCTACATACACCACCATCTTCAATATTCAATGGTATTTTAAATCTTGAGTGTGTGGTCCTACCTCCCGGTAGGATAGAGGCAGCAACACCTGACGTCGCAGTTGCCACAGCTATTTTACCTTTGCTACGTACCTTAGCAAGCAATACCTTATAAAGATAGGTCTTTCCCGTTCCTCCAAGGCCATCGACAAAAAAAAACATCTCCATTCCCAGAGTCAATCGCTAAAAGTATCTCATTATATGCATACCTCTGTTCTAGGTTAAGAGAAGATGCTAAGGAAATATGTTTCGGGTTGACCTCGATCATGGACTCCTCAACTATCTCTCTCGCCTTACCATTTGTAGCATCAAATGACCCATCAATTTTAGGAAGTGAGAAAGATGATATATCCTTACCCATGGATTGGAGCATATCCTTGATATGTAATAGAGCCATCTGTTCAATAGTGTGAGGGCAAGTGTGTGATAGTCGATAGTCCTCTATCATTGCTTCCAAGTGCCTATTTCATACGCCATGCATATCGCTAGGCTCACAAAATACTAATAGAGTTGCAAATCATCGATGGTATTATCAGACTCAATAAGACCCTCTTCTCAGCAGCCTCACGAAATGTTGAGAAAACAATACCGCCAACTGTTCTTAGGTCTTCAAAGGATGTAGCACCTATGACATGGTTCAGAAGGACTCTGAGATAGTACCTCTCCCCTTCAGCTGGATGAGCAGACACGATCCTTTCGATTTGTGTGCGTTCATCTCTCTCTTTCCAATATTTCCCATTTGGAACCCAGACAAAACTCGCAGGGAAATCCCTATAAAGGATTCCTCGAGCCCGAGAAAATTTCTTATTTGCCTCAAAATATTCAGATGATATAAGTACGTTGTATCTTCGCTGGTCCAATCTCATATCAGTGTTTAACTCAATACAGTATTCCTCAAGGTCATCGACTGCACCAAGATTTCTGAAAATCTGAGCATATGGATTATCCTTAAGGCTATCAACAACCTTTCGAATGACATTTTGATCTAGATTTGGAGAGCATCTCAATCTATGTTGCAGAGTCAGATCATCATCATAAAAGTAGAGCTCCAAATGCCTAGGTCCATGTTCCGTCTAACCAAATGAAAAGATATTGTGGTAAATCTGACCGTGGGCCCGAAACGTATACACTCCAGACTTCATATTAGTATATTTGGTATCCAAGCTCACTCCAAGTGTAGTGAATGAGAAGTGTCCATTAAAATATCGAATGTTATCTCTAAAATGAATTGCGTCAGGATATGGACTTGTGTATAGTCTTCGAAGTTCCAAAGGTGGTTCAGAGTGAGCCAATTTAATTTTTCCAGAACGACAACAAAAACCATTTGGTTCATATTGGAATCTCTTTGCGCCACAATGCTCACAATCAGGCTTTGGCACCAACTTATGAGTACTGTCGGGTATGTTTTGGTACACACGATCATATGGGTCGAGAGAATTCGTTACACTTGTTATGGAACCTACTTGATCATTAAATTGCTCATCGTCCCCTGCATTGTAAGTGTGATAATTGGTGTTATATAACCTCTACGCGGATGTTTGTAGGAAAACAAAATAGCAACAATGTGAGCAACATTACCTCTCCTAGCAAATAACAAGTACTCATCATCTTGGTCCTCAGATGTATTAGGACTATCATCATCGATAACTTCATCATCATGGTCCGAATAAGAATTTTCAATTGATACTGATCTAGGAGGCTCCATTGATCTGTTTTCTTTACACTGGACAGTTTCATCATCATCTGTATGTAAATAGAGAAACATTATCATCAATACATAATATTTGAGTATTGGGCATGTTGTAGTTTGAGATATTAAAAGGAAACATGCCATCAACATGCATTATCATTATACATGATAATATATTTGAGTAGTGTGTGTGTTGTAGCTTGAGATATACATGCCATCAACATACATATAACAGAAAATATAATATTCTCTACATCGATTTCTTCAGTTATGCTTTCTAGACCACCGCCTACTATTATTGTTTTTAATTAAGTAATTATTGCTTCACATTATGAAAGAAATGAAAGATTATGTATGCGAGGATTACCTTGAGTTATAAGTGAAGCGTCTGGTTGTATACTTTTTTGTATACTTTTATAGCTAAAGTCGAAGGAGCCAGAAGTTAGGTATCCTACTGTGAACTTGTCAGACATTGCAGTGCAATGGATTCCTTGCACGGAGCATTTCTTTTAGCTGCATCCCTTGCATTGCGTTGATCTAGGAGGGCCCGCCGTTCCTCTGGTGGTAAGCATTTCCTTCTTGATCTTCTTCGCGCATTTAGCTCTTTCTTTTTCTCCATTGGCAAATTTTGCATACGCTCTCATTGTTCTGCATTTATTTTTTTCCTTTTTTCATGTGGCAAATCACGGCTACTCGCTCTTCTACGAGCATTTATCTCTTCCCTCTTTTCAGTCATCAAATTTTGACGCCATGCTCTTTTACGTGCATTATTTTTTTCTCGCTCCTCTGGTGTTATATTCTTGTAACGTGCTCTTCTACGAGCATTGATTTTTTCTCTCTCCTCAACTGTCAAAGTTCTTCGGCATGCTCTATCATGTTCATGCCTTGCAATCCCTTGTGATGTGCAATTTGTTGTCTCATTTTGTTGGTCACACGATGGATTTGCTATTAACTCAATGTTCTTTGGTTCGATCAGTGTTTCTGCAATGCTAGCATAGCCACCTTCACGACGACGCTTCCATACTGAAACAATTATAACATAGCTATATCAATGCTTTACAAGATAATATTATATGATATATCAAGAACAAGATAGTACCTTTTAAGCACTCTCTCCTTGCTCAAAGACACCAACTGGTTCAAGTATACCATAAGCTCGTGAAGTTGTAGTTAACAGATTTGACATTTCTTCATCCGAGGAAGAATTGGGATATGTGTCATTGCAGGGCTCACGTATTCCAAGTGTTGTTGAAGTACATGATGGTGTAGCTTTCAATGGCTTTGCGTTATTCTCTTGATCCACAACTGTAATATTGAAATATTATATTATAATTGATTTTATATATCATCTGCCGCATATAACATATTATACTTAGTTTTCAGGTCAGGCACACCTTTTTTCTCTTTACCACGATCCTGGCTTTGATGTCGAGGAATATTTTTTGCAAGTGAATTTCCTCTCTCCTAAAGAAAGGGTGAAGGAACCAACATATAATCAATAATTTGTACGTCACAGAAGAGTAAACAAAAAAAAAACCTAAAATACACCAAAAAAGTACCAAACCATTGCAGCTACGTGGCCAAAACATATCTTTGATATCTAAGCATATCTTCACACCAGTGGCTTTCCAATTAATTTGCACATGAGCTAATTACATTGACATAGTCATATGCCGTGCGCTACCACGGACAAATGAAATTAATTTAAAATAATTACATTTATTCACATAGTTGATGTTTTTTAACTATGTGGAACATAGGTATGTAAATAAAAAACCTATAATGCTATGCTATACAATATACACAAATGTGATCTCCCTATGACATATAGGTTACAACGAATGCTTCAAAGAGACTGATATTGCCAAAGTCCAATCATGAACTAACACATCATGGTGAAATAATCGCAGAATTAATCAGTTGATCTCTAAGAAGTATTGAATCATTAGTTGAGTTCTCACTTCTCAAAAAATGTCATTTACAAAACCATGGAGACAATACGGATCATAAATAGACAATTGTGAAAAATACTATATCAAACAATTTCAATCAAGCCTACCAGATATTGTGAACCATAGAGAGATGAATCAGGAAAACACTGCCCACGAGTTACAATGTCACCTAGGAGATACTTTCATTCCAATACAGACCATGCCGAAATACACTAATCAGTGAAGAAACCAGGCAATATGAATCATCTACAGTCAAGTCTTGCAGACACTATCATTCCATTACGTTCTACTAAGGAATTCGCTAACACTGATTCACAGACAAGCATTGCTAACTCCATGAACCAAATACAGATCAATCATGGCATCTAGGCTGGAACACAGTTAATTCATTAATAAGTGAACAGTGCATTTCCAATGTCACCCTTTTTTGTTCTTGGCGCCATAAATATTATTACTCCATAATCAGCATATAGGATTCACAACTATCGTCAACAAAAATATAACCACAAGGCACTTCATTTCAGTGAAAAGCAGAATCAGTAAGCATTCAGATGCACAATAGGCTTTTGCTAAACCTACATTACAGTTATAAAAAAAATTACACAAAAAAAAAATTCCAACTCCCTTTTTGTATTGATGAATCATAATGCATGAATCTTGAACAAAAATAATGGACTCCTGAGTACTATTACAAAAAAAAAAAAACAGAACTGCAAAGATCTTGGCACAACTGAAAACAATCATGCATGCTCTTCAACATATGGGTGCAGACAATGGTAAGCAAAGGTTTCCGACAATAAAAATTCCAAGCCTCTTCTTTTTTTTTTTTCTTGCAGACAATGGTACAGCGGTGTCCTACCAGAAAAAAAGAATCCAAGCCTTTTTTTTTTTTGCAAGAGTCCAGATCGTCAGGAATATCGAATTTAGCATCAAATCCATGAGGCATAGGTATCATTGAATCACAATGCATGAATAAAATAAAAATAATAGTTAAATGACAGTTTTCTTTTTCAATACAAAAGCAGAAGGCTTATTACACATTTTTTTCAAGATATCCTTGCCCCAAATAACCTATGAATGGTTAATCATTTCAAGTACCTAGCAATATGATTCCATAGAGTAATCTGAATCGACTAATGTCTTTCACTACAAATAAAAGTAATACTTAAATTGCAGTTATGTTTTCAACACAAAGGCAAAATACTTAGTAAGCACACCATTTTGAAGGTATCCTGGAGCACACAATACATTAAACAATTAAAAATCTAATGCTTATAGCACAAGGCACAATGCAAGAATTCATAATCCCAGTATTGATTTCATTGCATAGCTGAAGTGACATGAATTCAGGAAACTAACTGAACAGCAAGTTCAGATCTATAAAATGAATACAAAGCATGAAAACCTTCAGTTAGTAGCCAAAATTGTTTTATACAGATGCATTATTCAGTCAACATAATGGGCTCGGCAAGCACGCATCTGTAAATGTATATCACCCATACCTTGATACTTAGAACTGGAGAGATGAGGGCGGGTGCCACTGAATCTCAACTTCTCTCTATTGTTTAACTTCGGTCCAGAACTTGTACCAGTCGCCTACCAGATTATGGTTTCTGAAATGGACAAAAGAAGTATTATAGAAACTGTAAATAAATAAATGTAAGCTAGTTAATTTTCTTCGAAATATATGCTGATAGATGCATTAGTATCGATACAATGTTCTAATAAAAAAATACATTAGCGAAAGCAGAACAAAGTATATAAGGAACAGTAAATAATACGTGAGCCCAATGTAATAGCATTGGCCAAGCCATGAGCAGCTCACAGCTGCAATAATGTGAAGCCGAGCCAATTGCATGAGCAAATACGATAGAAACAAATAGATGCAAATCTCAGGAAGAAATCAAATTTCTTTTCTTTTTTTCCCTGTTCTCCCCTGCTATCCTACCACGACAGTACCACCAGCTTCAGTGCACAAAGGTATGAGATCAATGAATTGACATTTGATTAACTCAAATAGTGGTAATATGACACAGGAAATTACTACCTGCCAGGTAACCAAAATTAATAAACTGTTACATGCCAAATTAACAAATGGTTAGCTGAAATGAATCCATCATTTTTTTTCAGAACATTTAGGGCTCGGCAAGCACATATCTGTAGATGTATATCACCCATACCTTGGTCCTTGAAGAACTGGAGAGATGAGGGCGTGTGCCACTGAATCGTAACTTCTCTCCACCCCAGTCTAGAAGTTTGCTTCTTTCCAGTAGCATGAGGGTGCGCCAATGTTATTTATACTGGAACTACACACGTTTCTAGAGGGTGTTGCCAGCGCGGGGGCCATTTTGAATTTTGGGGAGGGGTGGTGCGAGATGCATTAAAAGGGGAAGTGTAGCAGCAAAACGTATCTTCTGGAATCTTCCGTCGCTGACGTGGTGTGCATCTCTCTCAGCCCTCTCGGCTAGCTTGGCCGCTGACTACCCGATGCCACCATCAGCCTGCACGCCTCCAGATCCGGGCACGCCTTTTTTCTCGTCCCATTCTCCATCGATCTGCCCGACCACGAAGCCGTCCTTAGTGCCGAAGACGGGGACGCAGCCGCGATGGCGATAGGGCACGGCGGTGGAGATCAGGGAGCTGGTGCCGAGGAATGGGAGCTCGGTCGGTGGGGGGAATTGGTCGGTGGGAGGAATCGGACGTTGGGGGCGATGCGGGAGCGAGTGCTGTCCTTTTGTTTTTTGGCCGAGTTGCTGAGCCGCACGGGAATGAAGCGAGCCACGGGTGTGAGACCCACCTGTCCTAGCCGCGTGCGCATTGATGATGAGACGCCAAAAGCCACGGACTCAGCTTTTTAAGAGGAGTAAATATTACAAAATCAGAACATTCGTTTTTCTTCTCTGGCATAATTCAAGAGTGGTTTTCACTTATGGCGGTTTTCGCTGTCGTGGGCAGCTAACGTGACGGTTTTCGCTGTTGTGGGCAGCTAATGTGACGGTTTTCTGTGGCTTCCACACCCAACATGTCCTCGCTTTATTTCAAATTCAAAAATAAATGATTAACAAGCTCAGAAATTTATGAAACTTTGCATAGATTTAAATCATTTTACAAGGAATATTTTTTGTTTTAGGCCCAATTTCAAATTTGGAACACATTTTATTTGAAAATTCAGAAACAAAAAAATAACCATTTAAAGTAAGAAATTATCTAGAGTTTTTAACTTCTTTTCATAAAATTTCAAAATATCTTAATTCATGTATTTATATGTATTTTCAAACAAGATTTGTTGCACATATATTTTCTTCAGAAAAATTTAAATTTCCCTTTTGAATTTGACTTCAAATTTTAAAATTTGAGCTAAATTATTTTTGTTTCTTTTGAACTGGAAGAAGGCCTGGAATACATTGTCTCAACTTCATCGATGCCCTGGATGAAGGCGAGCTGTGGTGATGGACATGAATTTAAGCGCAAAAGAAACACAAATAATTTAGCTCTTCAAAAGTGAAATTTAAAATTTTCAAAGAAAATATATGTGAAACAATTCTTATTTGAAAATACTTAGAAATACATGAACTAATAAATTTTATCAAAAAAGTTAAAAGGTCTAGATAATTTTTTATCTCTAAATGGTTATTTTTTATTTCAGAAAATTTCAAATATATTGTGTTCTGAATTTGAAATTGGGCCTAAAACAAAAATTATTCCTTATAAAATGATTTAAATCTATGCAAGGTTTCATAAATTTTTAAGCTCGTAATCAATTTTTTTTAATTTAAAATAAAACGAGAACATGTTGGGTGTCATGTTAGCGGAAAACCGCCACGTGCCTACATCAGCGAAAGCTGGCACATCAGCGAAAACAGGTCTAGAATGGTGCCAGAAAGGAACGGTTTGTAATTGAGAGAGGTAAATAAGATTTTTGCCATAATAATAATTCCATAAGGTGGACGGCGGCCCACCCTAAGATCTTAGCCCAACAACGAACATGATCCTCATCAGTGAACTAAAAAAATCCAGGACGAGGGAGCGGATCGAGTGACCAGCCGCCTGGGCGAGCGGGAATCTTTGCCTCCGCATATGTTAATTTGCGAGCTCCCTCCGACCACCCCCTCTCTCTGAGTCTTATCGGGCTTTTTTTTGTTAATGGGCCTTATTAGTTAACTGCTTTTTCCCTCTCTTTTTATTTCCTTTCTCCTCGTGACGGCTCTGAAGGGGAGACGGCAGTTCTGCTGCCTGCGACGAGGGGCAACAGTACGACGATAGATTCCGACGTTCATTGCGACGGCTTCGGTGCTCACGTAATATGAGCAATTTTTTTTCTCTAGATTTCATGTCCACGCAATATCTAGTTCCACAATTTGATTCTACTGTGTAGAACATTTACCTTCAAAAGTTGGAATAATTTGATTATATTGCGTAGAACATTTAGCTTCAAAAATTGGAACAATTTGATTATATTGTGTGGAGCAATTGGTTTGTTGAAACAATCTGTTTTGAAGGCCGGAAACATTCAATTTGTAATCAAATTTTAATAGCTGGATCAATTCGTTTCTTTGGTGAGAAAACCACCGCTGTCTGTATGAGGTGAGAAGACGAAGACCATGACCTGGCAGGAAGCCGATTGGGCTGAGGGCATAACTGAGGGGGTGTCTGGTTGAAGTTGTAAAAAACAGTTTGAGTTGTGAAAAATTTGTTGTAAAATATGAGCTTTAAAAATTGTTTGGTTTAAAGCAGCTGTGACCTGTGAGGTTGTGATAAGACAAATATATATAAGTATAATATATATAATATTATATATAATATAATATATGTCTATAGTTATATAATTATTATATAATTATAGTGGTAGAAGCATTACATAACTATAATAATATATAATTATATAGATAATTATAATATATATAATATTATATATATTACAAATATAATATAATATATAATTATAGTTATATTGCATAATTATAATAGTATATAATTATAGTAACATATAATTATAATTATATTATATAATTACAATTATGTAACATATATTACATAATTGTAACTATAGTAATATATAATTATATATAATTATAATATACATAAACCAACACCACAGCCGATAAAAATATGTCTAATACCTGCTTTTGCTTTTAAATAAAAAAACTATTTTTTCAAAAAAACTTTTGTCACATCCGAGTGCCCACCGGCAGCACGGCTGCGTGCAAGGACTTGGCTGGGCGGCGGTTGTGAGAATCGAAAAAAATAATTCAGCCCACCCTGAGTTTTGATCCTGCTCCGCCACTGTCCCGGCCCTCCATCGAGGTCGGTTCGTTTCACTGTGGAGAGCAACGGGAACTGACTTTCTCCGTGTGTCGACGGTTTGACTCCAGTACCCACGAAAAATTTCTCAATTCCATCCTCCTTCCAGATTCGGGGGCCCAGACTGACCATCCTCGCGGCGGCGCCCCATCCCCCGCTCTTCTCTCGCCGGCGGCTTCTCCATCGGCGGCCGCCCCCGCCCCGAGAGGAGCTGCGACCGCCGCCACGAGCAGAGCTGCAGCCGCCGTTCCGAGCAGGAGAAACTAGGTGCCCGCCATGGAGGTAATGGCATGTTACGATATCCTGAGGTAGTTCTTGATTTGGCATGCTTGTGCTTACGCTGGTGTTTGCTTCGGTTAATATCTTACAGGGGAACGGGAAAGTCGATCTAGATGCGACGATGGCCACCCTTGTGCCAGAGGAAGACACGGCGCAGGGGCTGATTTTGCCCAGCAAGGAGCGGGTCATGTACCGGCCACCCCCCGGGAAGTCTGCCCTAGGTATGGAATTGTTGCTTTGTCTACTTATACAGCATGCGTTTCCTCAATGTTTTATGAACCCTGGGTACCCATTTCTAATGGATGTTGTAGACATCTCATCCTTCCATGGGAATTTAGAGTTTCAGGGAGCTAACTACGGGTCTGTGCTTTGGCAGGTCTTGACCTCCTTGCTCACCGTAAGCGGGAATTGGAAGGTGGCAATGCCTTTAAGCCGCCTCCTCAGAAGGTAACTGTTGCTGCTGATTCTGTTGATGAAGATGAGAAAGCTGGACCCGCTGAGGATGATACCACAAACCTATCTGGGGTTTCACGTGGTAACTCATCTCGTCGCTATCGAGGAAGTGGCTCTGATGATAAAACATCTTCGAGTGGTGCGTTCTTTTTACCTGTTGACAGAATACCATACAAGGAGCTTTATGGTTTTATCCTCGCAACTAAAAATGCTATGTATTCACACTAATGATTCATCCATTCTATATGTCCTACGCTTGTAAGTTGTAACTAAAAATTTCACTTCATTTGTGAAACCTTCAGCCGCTGATGAGGAGAGGGTTCAA
This sequence comes from Zoysia matrella, assembly GCA_001602295.1. Lineage (NCBI taxonomy): Eukaryota > Viridiplantae > Streptophyta > Magnoliopsida > Poales > Poaceae > Zoysia > Zoysia matrella. The sequence continues at coordinate 30,802 of BCLG01002451.1, read as the reverse complement.
ACGCCTAGTCACCAAGATGAAACCTGTGGGGAAGAGGTCAGTAATTACTTGGAAACTGTTAACTCGCAGTCCCACCTGCTTTGTTGGTAGTTGTATTGATTATTTATTTAATTTTGCTGTCATCTTACTCAAGCTATGGTTGCTGTGCTATTTTACAGACACATGTTTCTAGAAGATCTCAAGGCTCTCATCCTCACAGCACTCCTCGTAGATATGATAACTACGATGATAGAAGATCCCGGGATAGGCATGGTGAATGTGAGAGGTCTATTGATTACAGTAGCAGTGGAAAGCACAGACAATACCATGATGACAAGGGATCTCATACTAGGCGCAACGAACATGAGAGGTCAACGTCCATTGACTATAGAAATAAGAGAAGTAGATATGAGCACAGCTCGAGAAGCTCAAGAACACCTGGTACTGTTCTTATCCTGTCATTTCTTTTCACTCTGACTTGCCGGTCTGACAAGAGTGACAAGAGTTTTGTAATTTGTTATGTAGCACGATCTGATTGGGACAATGGGCGATGGGAGTGGGAAGATACGCCTCGGCGAGATTACCGTGATGATCGACCACGCTCCCGCAGGCTGCCTTCTCGGTCACCAATGCTTGGGGCTGCATCCCCTGATGCACGCTTGGTATCTCCTTGGTTAGGTGGGAATACTCCTCGTTCAACAGGTAAAGAAAGTTAAGCCTTTTTTTTTCTGTCTATCTTGATTCTATGGAATAAATATACTTGTTACATCTCGATGATTTGACCAAATTTATTGTTTCTTTTATGTTGTGCCAAATATCCAGCATCACCATGGGATAGCGTTTCTCCTTCACCTACCCCTATACGCGCTTCTGGCTCATCAAAAGGTTCTTCTTATTCACATTCCAGTGGAAGATCCCAGTCCCACCAGCTTACCTTTTCATCAACATCTGGTTCTAATGTAAGTTAGAGTTCTTTTTCTCTAGCATGCTTTTATATATGCTTTAAAAGATTGGGGTCAATATCGAATACAAATGTTAGGAGCAATATACATCATATAGTTGTTGACGACATTTGTTTTTGAATTTGAAGTTTTCTTGTGGTTGATTATCTCAATCTCTGTAGTAGGACTGGGAGAGAGTAACTTGAAATTTATTGTGGTTTATTACCTTAATCCCTATAGTGGGACTGCTAGCGAGTATAATATTGGTGAATGTCTTGTTGTTGTGCATGTCATTTCCAGCTTTAGCTTTATTGTGGCCCTTGTTTTTTTGATACCCATTTTGAGGTTCATTGTACTTTGTTTTATGTCACGGTCATGAATTAGATTTGTCATGTTGCGGCTGTCACTCAGTTAGGATGTCTCTTTATTAGGACAGATATTTAACTTCAGGTATATAATCATTATTCAGTCATTTTTTATAAAAATACTAGGTCTTTTAATTTACCTCAACCCTGTGAGGTGACCTTTTGAGTTACTACAAATTCTTTTGTTTACTCAATATGCAATTATTTCAGGTTATTGATGCTGATAGAAGCCCCTCAAATGCTGATGGACCCTCCGAGATAACTGAGGAAATGATGCAAGCGATGGACTATAATGCTGACCGTGCATGGTAATTTGACTGTAAATTTGCTTAATTTCATATTGAAATGAAATGGTGATAGAGTTATGTGAATGAAGTGAGATCTACTGAACTTAAAAAGTGGCATCTGAAAATAAATTGGCAAAGTCTATTTCGTATACTTCTAGTTTATATACATACACTAGAATCCAGAATGGGCCTCTTCTTTTTGTCTTTATCTCAAAGCACTAGTTCCTCCAATTCCTCGGTATGTTCATTCCAATGTTATATTATACAAAAGTAAATATGATTAGTCAAAAATCTTATTACCACAAGAAAACACAATCAACTATGCTTCTAACCTTTAGATATGTTCTTCAGGTATGATTGTGAAGAACACAGCACAATGTTTGATGGTGATAACTATCTTGGAGATGAAAATTCTTACAAAAAGAGGGAAGTACAAATGCCAAAGAAGCTGGTGAGCTCCTTGTTTGTGCAACTATACCATAATCCAATTAATTCATAACCTTCACCAGATTTGATTATAGATTAGGAGACCGTAGTGAAGTATGAAAATGGGTGTGCGTGATAAATCAATAACAAAAAGGAAATGTTAAGTACATGACTGAATATGGGGTATAATGCTTTATCTTACAAGAGTTGCATTATTGAGTTTTCATGTCATATTTGGCTTCAGATTTTCTGTGACCAGGCTAGCCACCTGATAATATACCAGTGAAAGGTGCATGGGGGAAGTTAAGTGGGTGTGGAAAATACAACATACATGTAGTGTTTGTCTCTATCTTATCCCTCTATTATCTTATTTGGATTTTACATCTACCCCTAGTTCATGAGCCTGATGACAAAAACTAGGGTCAAACACAGCAAAAACCAGGGGACTTTCAAGAATAATCCATTTTCCTATTCTGTCCAGTAAAGACAGCAGCTTGATCGTAGCCAAAACTTGTTCACTATATAAAAAACCTGCTTATGTTCTTGTTTTCACATCTCACTCTTTCTCTTGTTTGCAGACTCGTAGAGATGGTTCTCTGATGACCCTTGCTCAGAGCAAAAAATTATCACAGATGACTGCTGATAACGCGCAGTGGGAGGATAGACAACTGTTGCGATCAGGAGCTGTTAGAGGGACAGAAGTGCAGACAGAATTTGATGATGAGGATGAGCGGAAAGTGATACTTCTTGTCCATGGTATATGCTTTACTGTGGCATTTTTCTACCTATATTCTGTTTGTGGTTTTACATTTTTTTTTAATGGCGACCATAGCAATCACACCATAACATTTGGAAATATGTGCTCAGCTTCTCATGTCATGTGGTTTCAAATATTTGATGTTTCTTCTCAGAGAAAAAATGAAGTAGAATTACGGGTGCAGTAATGTTAAACTGATCTGGTCCTTTGGCAGAGCTCCACGGAGCTGATTCTCAGATAGAATCAGGGAAGTTGTGCCAAGCAATTTCATCAGGAGTGATTCTTGGTTGATTCTGTGAAGCGATTCTCTGAAATATACTAAGGGGCTGGGAACTGGAAAAAAGGAGCTTCTCCTTGTTTGTGTGAAATGATTCTCTGTCTTGATTCCAAGATTTTATCCTAGAGAATAAAAGAGAATCACTTTCAGGCCCAGAATAACTTCTCGTTAGAGAATCACTTCTTACAGAGAATCGCTTCTAAAGAAGCTCTGCCAAAGGGCCCCTGTTTGTTGGTATATATGCTAGATAGTAGATATGACTGCTTGCTGTGATGCTTTGTATTAGTCACTCTAGAATTTTGTAGCACAGTAAATGTTTTTTTTAGGGAAAAGCACAGTAAAGTTGACAGCTCGATTGCAAATTCATTTGCCTCCTTGCGAACATCCACATCAACTGGATAGATTAGCAGACATGATCAAGTTGTTTGATTCTGTATCTGCATGATGTGCAATATCAAGATATTGGAACACTACAAAACATGCTTTTGCCCATATTGTTCTACTTTTTGCTGATTGCAGTATATTAATATCAATGAGCTTTTTTTTTTTTTGGGCAGATACGAAACCTCCTTTCCTGGATGGACGCGTTGTATTCACAAAACAAGCAGAGCCTGTGTTGCCATTGAAAGATCCAACATCTGATATGGCTATCATTGCACGCAAAGGTTCTGCGTTAGTTAGGGAAATTCGTGAAAAGCAAAGCATGAATAAATCACGGCAACGGTTTTGGGAGCTTGCTGGATCTAAGCTTGGAAATATTTTGGGTGTTGAGAAGACTGCTGAACAAGTTGATGCAGATACTGCAGTTGTTGGTGACCAAGGTGAGATCAATTTTAAAGAAGAGGCAAAATTTTCACAACATATGAAGGGAAAAGGAGATGCTGTCAGCGATTTTGCAAAGTCAAAATCTCTTGCTCAACAGAGGCAGTATCTACCCATATACACTGTACGGGATGATCTGTTACAGGTTTGTACTTTGGATTTGCAAATTTATTATAGGGCTTTTAGCCGCTTCATGATTTTTATCTTTCTCTTAATGCATGGACTAACAATATCTGAAAGCTGTATAGTTCCGTATAATACTAATTTCATCTTCCAAAAGTAGTGGAACATTAGACTAAGTGTATTACTGATGAAACCCTTTTGCATACAGAAAAATGACACGTCAAGATTCTTGCCTTTTAATATAGATAACTTTGATAGTCTAAATTGAACTTTCCTTTTGAAATTCCTTGTTATTTAGGCATCGTAAATTGGGCATTTTAATTTTGTATTTAGTTTATGTCTATTGAAGTTGCTATCACAACTTGGTTGTAATTTGGTGTTACATTGATGCTATTGAGCAGGTCGTGCGTGAAAATCAAGTAGTAGTAGTTGTTGGTGAAACTGGTTCTGGGAAGACCACTCAACTAACTCAGTATCTCCATGAGGATGGATATACCACAACAGGAGTTGTTGGCTGTACTCAACCCAGGCGTGTGGCTGCCATGAGTGTTGCTAAGCGAGTTAGTGAGGAAATGGAGACTGAGCTGGGAGAGAAGGTTGGATATGCTATACGATTTGAGGATGTCACCGGTCCGAACACTATAATAAAGGTAAATTGATGGTGAATTTATTTTATGGGCTATGTGGCACGGTGGCACCTTGAAATATTATTGCAATATTATTTTATGTCATTATATGTGTATAGATTTTACACACATTGATTTTACACATTGTACTCCCTCCATTCCTAAATTATTGTTGTCGTTGACTTATTACATCAACTTTGACCATTCATCTTTATTAAAGTATGATAAATTCTATATATTTTGTTATAATTTGATTTACCATTGAAAGTGTTTGAAACACGACTTATTAACTAATTATTTGAATAAGGCGAATGGTCAAAGTTGATGTTAGAAGTCAACATCGACAACAATTTAGGAATAGAGGGAGTAAGTGTTTTCACTTTAAGTATACATATGTGAGAAAGCTCAAGCATGGATATATTTTTGATAATATATAGCTTTTTGCTCAAAATTTAGGCCAGATTAATGTTTTTGAATTAACTTTACTTTGATCACTTTGCATGGGATTCCTTATGCATAACAAAATTATCTATGGGACCTTTTGCAGTATATGACAGATGGAGTGCTCCTCCGTGAAACCTTGAAAGATGCTGACCTTGACAAATATCGGTATATTGCTAACTTGCCCCTTTCATTAAGTATTGATAATACTTTTGATGTTATAATTCCTCAGATAATTTTTACGTGCTTGCCATTGCCATACTAAGTTCTTTTTTTAAATATTCCAGTGTCATCGTCATGGATGAAGCTCATGAGAGATCGCTTAACACTGATGTTTTATTTGGTATATTGAAGAAGGTTGTTGCACGCAGACGAGATTTCAAATTAATAGTCACATCTGCCACCCTAAACGCTGATAAGTTCTCCAAGTTCTTTGGAGGGTAAGATGACTCGTTAGACATGCTCATTCCTAGTAAAATAGGAGCCATGTTTCTCTACAAACCTATTAACTATTTTCTCTCCTTTTGTTTTCAGTGTGCCCGTATTCCATATTCCAGGGAGGACATTCCCTGTTAACATTATGTTCAGCAAAACTCCGTGTGAGGACTATGTGGAAGCGGCAGTGAAGCAGGCCATGACCATCCACATTGCAAGTGGGCCTGGTGATATCCTCATCTTTATGACTGGGCAGGAAGAAATCGAGGCTACCTGCTATGCCCTTGCTGAGCGCATGGAGCAGTTAATATCATCATCCACCAAGACTGTGCCCAAGCTGGAGATTCTGCCTATTTACTCACAGTTGCCTGCTGACTTGCAAGCCAAGATTTTCCAGAAGGCTGAAGAGGGTGCTCGCAAATGTATTGTTGCTACCAACATTGCTGAGACCTCATTGACAGTTGATGGTATCTTCTATGTCATTGATACTGGCTATGGGAAGATGAAGGTATACAACCCACGAATGGGTATGGATGCTCTTCAGGTTTTCCCTGTCAGCCGAGCAGCGGCAGACCAGCGTGCAGGACGGGCAGGAAGGACTGGCCCTGGCACATGCTACAGGCTCTTCACAGAATCAGCATACCAGAATGAGATGCTCCCGAATCCTGTGCCTGAGATTCAAAGGACCAACCTGGGGAATGTGGTGCTTTTACTTAAGTCCCTCAAAGTTGAAAACTTGCTTGACTTTGACTTTATGGACCCTCCTCCCCAGGAGAACATCCTCAATTCCATGTACCAGCTCTGGGTGTTAGGTGCGTTAAACAATGTTGGCAGCCTCACAGAAATTGGGTGGAAGATGGTGGAGTTCCCATTGGACCCAACCCTAGCAAAGATGTTGCTCATGGGGGAGCAGCTAGAGTGCCTTGATGAGGTGCTGACAATTGTATCCATGCTTTCAGTGCCATCAGTCTTCTTCCGCCCAAAAGACAGGGAAGAAGAGAGTGATGCAGCAAGGGAAAAATTCTTTGTCCCAGAGTCTGATCACCTTACACTCCTGAACGTATATCTGCAGTGGAAGTCTAATCAGTATCGAGGAGATTGGTGTAATGACCACTTCCTCCATGTTAAAGGTCTCCGTAAGGCTCGGGAAGTGAGATCGCAGTTGCTGGATATACTGAAAACCCTGAAGATTCCCCTGACATCATGCCACATGGAATGGGACGTGGTGAGGAAAGCAATCTGTTCTGCCTATTTCCATAACTCAGCAAGATTGAAGGGTATTGGGGAGTACGTCAACTGCCGGAATGGGATGCCTTGCCACCTGCACCCCAGCAGTGCTCTCTACGGCCTTGGCTACACTCCTGATTACGTCGTCTACCACGAGCTTGTCCTGACAACTAAGGAGTACATGCAGTGCGTTACTGCCGTCGATCCGCAGTGGCTTGCAGAATTGGGTCCCATGTTCTTCTCTGTGAAGGAGACCGACACCTCCCTTCTTGATCACAAGAAGAGGCAGAAGGAGGACAAGACTGCGATGGAGGAGGAGATGGAGAAACTTAGGCAGGAGCAGGCCGAAGCAGCACGGATTGAGAAGGAGAGGGAGCGGGAGAAGAGAGCCAAGCAGCAGCAGCAGGTTGCAATGCCGGGCCTGAAGAAAGGCTCGACGTATCTGAGGCCCAGAAAGATGGGTTTGTAGATATAAGAACGCTTGAGGAAACTCAGACGCTGTATTTAATATTTTGTTGTTTGGTTGAGAGACCCTGTAATATATACACGAGTCAATGTAGGCAGCGCTCGACGTCATATACAAAGCACAACATTTTGCAACATTAGATTTTGGCAGTGACGATTACTTCGTCGCCGTAAAAGTTGTAAAATTCCAGGCATATTCTGTGGGGCAGTTTTCAGTTGAGCGTTCGTTTTTTTTTTTCCGGAATGCAGAATTTTTAATTCAGTGTTCGTTTTTAAACCCAAAAGTTCCGGCCTTTTCTGTCGTCGAACCAGTGTCATGAGCTGACTTGAATACGTAATAATAACGTAACCCAACCACAAAAGATGCTGCAAAAAACAACTTGTGGCTGCTGGGATTCGAGCCCAGGTCTCCACGGCCACAACGTGGAATTCTCACCACTAAACTACAGCCACATTTGTGCCTGACTTCAGTTTTTTCTCTATAAATATATTGTTTATTGTTTGACACATTTTCCATCACATTTTGTCACACCATCCATAGGTATCAAGATCATATTGTAATTCTCAATTCTCTTCATGTTATCTTCCTTATTCTCAATCATATTCTAGTCGAAGAAGACCATATATGTAGATTCTGATATAACATTTCACATGCCTTTGCGACCGGGATGGCTGGAAACATCCTTGAAAATTAAAACACGCTTACCATGTTTGTACCATCTGTATTCCTCAGGTAACCATACCTGCTGGATTGATTTGCGTTGTGTAGCTGCATCACAGGATAGGTTTCTATAGGTTAGCAAAGGTGTATTGCGGTTATATTTTAAGCGACACAAATAGTAGCAAATTACGAATAATCATGCTGTATCGCGCTTTATTTGTGTTTATATGCTAGGTTTGTGGCTGAGGCTTACGGTGTTTTGTGAAAGGTGGAACAATGAGATAAATACTAGATATTTCATGGGATTTGAAATGGCACCATCACATTGTGATGTTTTGTACATTCTCGACAATGACTAGCTATGTGCTGACCATAGAGCCAGTTGGTGATGATGCTGTGAAGCAGACATGCTCACAATATTTAGGAGAGCCTTGGACATGGGGAGCAATTGTGTGGCTTAATTAGAGCATGTTGCTACTGTGAGCTTGCCGGTGGAATTTTGGAGGAGCAGCGCATGGACAGAGAGAGAAACTAACATAATGGTGAAAAGTTTTCGAGCACCTTCAATTTTCTGAGGCAAGTACATATGCCTGGTTATGTTAAATTGTTTGCTGTTGTTGTTTCACCCACTATCCCAATTATATATTTGTCAAGTCATTTGGAACCCTTACAAGGACATGAATCCAATAATTGTACAAGAATATTGCACTGCAGCAGATAATATCTGCTTCTGTTAGACTTAGCGTATTAGCTTTAACATAAAGGATGTGGCTGACAGGTTTGCTAGGCAGTTTGGAAGGGAACAAGGTTGCCTCCATGACGTGCAAATTTGGGAATGGAGAACTTGGACTAAGTGGAAAGAGAGGAGGGTTGGATATGCTCGTGATATTCAAGTGTACTAGTATCATATCAGGCTAGCAAGTGTGATTTGGCATTTGATGACAAGGCTCATGTACCATGTGGAGGCAAAGGGTCTAAGGAACCATACTAAGGCTCTTGGTTGGATATACCATGTTCATCCTGCAAGGTCCAGCTCACTGGAATTAAGGAAGGAAATGTAGCAAGGCAACAATTAAGCCAGAGTTCTAAGGGACATTGATGTTCTCCAAAGGAGTGGGAGGCTGTGAGTGAGCTGAAGTTCAAGCACATGAATGGAGCTGAGATGACAATTCAATCTTTCTTTGATGAAGACAAACATCTCATGCTCTTTTGCATTGTACAAAGAAGCAAAGGAAGACTAAATTGGTTGTTGTACTGCTGACAATTAGTTGGTTCTGTAGGGTTCTATTCGGTGATCATAGTTGGCCAGGGTAGCTGCGCCTATTGTAGCTTGGTGTTGCTGCTGTTTGTGCATTTTGTAAACGCTTTAAGTATATTTATATCATCATGTAGTGCCAATTTAGACGCTGAGAACAGTGAAGCATCCTCTAACCATGGTTAACATTACTGTTTGAACCATGAAAATTAGTGTCCGACTGAATTCATTGAAATAATGCTACATTAAATGAGTTTTTTTTGAAATTTACTAAATAGTTTTTCCCTTTTTAATTTTTTATTTAAAAAACAATATTTAAAAAAATTCAAAAATTGGTGAATCTTAGAAACTCAGCTGGAGCTGCTTGGACAAAAACTGTGAAAACCATGCGGTTTTGGTTTTGTGGACCTTGCATCTAACTTGTGACCTACTGCAATTTTGGTCTTGCTACAATTCACATATTGGATTTTGTTAGCTATGTTTCACACACACAATAACGTGAGACCAAAGCCATGCTTGCGGCCAATGTAAGCCCAAGTTAGGCACCCAGGGCCACACCAATGATTTTTCCAGCAGCATGACTTACTAGCCAGTGATGCTTTAAGCTGCTCGCTCGTGCCTTCCTTGACACTGTTGACCTATCACACCAAAAACCCAATGTTCCAAAGAATAAAATTGAATTTTCCAACCATTTAATTTATTAGATGTTCTAAGAATAGGAACAAATTGTTCCACCCACATCACACATTAATAAAATGTTAGGGAGTGTGTGTATGAAACATGACAATGTTGCCCACAGGAAGCCACACAACTAAGAATAGAGGAGGAAGAGGACGGGGTGCATGTGGCCACGAATGGTGGAACAGAAAACGGGCTACCTTCCTTCTTAGGTTTCCTAAAGAAAGTATGAAGCATGGACGGGGCTTGCTATGCCTAGGCACGGTAACGAGCCAAAATAAATGAACTAGATGTGGAGTGGGTCGAATTGGATTAGGATCGAGCGGAATTTCTATTTATTTTTAGCCTAACATGTCATAAGGGTTGGTTTATGTCACGAAAGGCCCATGGGTTGAGCCTTGTTACCACCTATAGGCCATAGACATGCCCGACCTAGAATGGAAGAAGCTGTGCATGAAGAGAAGGGGAGAGAAACTAGGACCACAAGCCCTTGGTGACATCCTATTTGATTTCATTGTTGCAAGAGGGAAGATGCCAAGAAAGGAAAGTAATGAGCCAAGCATTAGTAATATATGCCGTGCGCTGAAGAGGTTGATGAATGCTAGGTAAGAAACCTCACATTGAAGCGTAACAATTCTGTAAATACGATGACTTTATGTCTCAAAAGGAAAAACTCCATAAGTCACTAACGTGAATGGTTGAATCAATGGGCTTTACAAGCAAATTGATCTTCCACAAGGTTAGGCTTTGGGCCAAATATATAGGCTGATCCATGGCCCACAAGTGCCACCCTTTGAATCCGCTAGTGGCCCCTTCCCTTTAGGGTTTCTATCATATATATAGATGGTTTGTTTAGACTAGACGTTTATTCATTTATCATTTGCACCCTCATCCCCGAATCTCCGCCGCCATCTCCACCAGTGTTGTCATGCTTCCTTGAATCATATTGTTTGTGTGCCATGATGCGCCACCCTTGATGCGGCAGGTTGTTGCAAGGCCTTGCTTCATCGCTCACCAAGACATCACCCATGGGTCAATCTTTTCTCTCCTTTACAGACTCATCCATTATCTCTTCTCTACCTGAATCAAGTAATGCCACGATTGTTGTGTGTGTTATGTTTGACTTGAAAATGATATGGGACATGTAGTGATTTGTTTCTTTGCATATTTGATACTACGTTACAAATACAAGTAGACGTCTAGAGTCATTTAGGTGCTATTTGGTAAGCAAATTCTAGTTGCAGAACATTGTTTATGTTTGTGTAACCTTAGTATCCCTCATGTTAACTCATCCTGCATATACCTTAGTATCTTTTGTCTGGGACAAATGTTGTTGTTGTGACCCTTTCTTGGCTCGCGCCCTGAGGTCCAAATACGACTTGAGTACATTCCGAAAAGCCCCCCTCCTCTCGCGCCTGGTTCAAGTGAGGTTTACATGATGGATCTGAGCTTGGCCCCCACCTGGTCCAATCTAAATTGTTATTTTAGTTTTTTTTTACATATGGAAACAATGTGCATCTTGGCCTAGACATAAGGTCCCGTTTGGAATGGAGGAAAAATCCCTGTTCCCATATTTTTTCTGTGAAATTTTTACGAAATTCTTGTGAAATTCCTGCATTTCAAACAGGGCCTAAGCCTGAACCTAGCACATGGTGATGCTACTTATTGATGCCCCAACTAGATGCATTATGCTCTGTTGTGTCATTGTCTAAAACTTTGTGTTTATTAGTGTCTGTATAGAACTAACAATTTTTTATGCGTTTGTGCCTATGAAGACAATGTTTCAGGCCCCATTTGGAACTTAGGATTTTCCCCATTTTCTACTTTTTCCTGTGCAATTGAATTGAATCATACGAAATTCTTACATTCTAGAAAAGGCCTCACTTTTTCAGTTAAATCATGGCTTCTTATGCGCTATACACTTCTTTTAATGCTAGGCAGCAACATATGGGAGATGTTCATTGAAAAGGACATACAAAATTCTTATGTTCTAGACAAGGCCTCACCTTTTTCAGTTAAATCATGGCTTCTTATATGCTATACACATCTTTTTATGCTAGGCAGCAACATAACAGGAGACGGTCATTGAAAAGAAAGGGGACGGCAGTTTGCCATACAACAAGCATTAGGCCTGCGCCGTTTTTGTAGGAGCACATAAGTTGACTAGCAAAAAAAAGTCTGCCACACATTCGTAAATGCTTCTCTCTCTCTCTCTCTCTCTCTCTCTCTCTCCATTTTGATGATATAGTTCTTGCAGTGCAATTTTGATATTTTTTAGTTATGATTGAGATCAGCTAGGGTTAAAGATTTCAGGATTTCTAATTCTCCTCTCTAGACTTCATTCCAATTGTGTTTGCCATTTTGATTATTTAAATAGATGATAGATTTGTTGTCTTGTATGTGCTGCCTTGTAGACATTGATCTCTTCCATGTGCTTATGACAGATGAAAGTTTGATTAATCATGACTTGTTAGCACTTCAGCTGAATTAGTGCCCATGAGGCTGCTCACATATATTCTCATTGTTTACATCTTTTTCTTTTAATGTATTGTGACTTGTGTTAATTTGTTTGATGTGTTTGTGCATATTACACATTAAGAGAAAAAATAGCATCATTTCTCCATGAAGCGACAATCTGCGGTCAGTTTCCTTCTACCCGTCGTAGATTATCTGATTATCCTCCTTTGCAATTCATGCTTTCTCCCTTCATTACTTTCTTCCCAGTTGCATCCATGGTGGTAGAATCTGAGAGATATGGGACACTATCAAGACGTAATGGTTAGGTTAGAACTCTCAAGTTAGTAATTTCCGAACATTACCGCTTGATGGGTGGGGTAACTTCATGTTGTCTTTGATTTGTACAGCCGGCACGCATAAACTGAAATTTATGTTTACATAGTTCTTGTTTTGCATTCCCATGTAACATGATGTGCTGATGTCCTAAACACTTAAATGTGGTTCATCTCTGTTAGACTAAGCAATGTGCGGTTGCATGTGTGTGTTGCGTGTGTGGCTGCATGTGTGCGAGGACGTATATATATATATACCCAATCAATCAAAGAAGGTATCGTGTATTCCTATATTCCACTCTTCATGGTATCAAAGGAGGTTACGATCCCGTAATCAACGCTTCCGCCTAACCCTACCCAACCGCCGCCGTTCCCCACGAACGGTGCGCCGCCGCCGTCGCTGGGCAGTTCGCTCGCCGGCCTCCTCTTCCCGCACGAGCGCCATCGCGCCGTGCCTGCCTCTCCCGC
>BCLG01002451.1:0-14824 GCA_001602295.1 Zoysia matrella | reverse complement strand
CGCCCCCCACCGGGACGGCCGGCTTTGCTGCCCCTGCGGACGCCCCGTCTCAGGTTGTTGCCAGCGGCGCCAGCCGTCCCTCCGGCCGCACCACCACCACGGTGCCTCAGGCGATCCCTCCTGTCACCAATGCGCACGGCATGCGCACACGTGGCAAGGACGGCACGCGGCACCCCGTCGACCGTCTGAATCTTCAGGCGGCCGCGCTCTCTCCAGTGCCAACTTCGGTCCGCTCCGCGTTGGCGGATCCGGTGTGGCGCCAGGCTATGCAGGAGGAGTTTGATGCCTTGCAAGCCAATGACACCTGGTCCCTGGTTCCTCGGCCTTCTGGTGTCAACCTTGTCACAGGCAAGTGGGTCTTTCGTCACAAGCTCAAGTTAGATGGCACTCTTGACCGCTATAAGGCTCGGTGGGTCCTTCGTGGTTTCACGCAACGTCCTGGCATCGACTATGCTGAAACCTTCAGTCCTGTGGTCAAGCCAGCAACTGTTCGGGCTGTCCTTACTCTGGCACTCTCTCATTCATGGCCTATTCATCAGCTTGATGTGAAGAATGCGTTCCTCCATGGCACCTTGAATGAGATCGTCTACTGTGCACAGCCGACTGGTTTTGCTGACTCCTCCAGACCCGACTTTGTCTGCCGCCTGAACAAGTCCCTGTATGGATTGAAGCAAGCTCCCCGTGCCTGGCATCATTGGTTTGCCTCTCATCTTACCTCCATTGGTTTTGTTGAGGCGAAGTCTGATACATCAGTTTTCATCTATCGTCATGGCACCGATATGGCTATTCTGCTTCTTTATGTTGATGACATCGTTCTGATGGCCTCTTCTATGCGTCTCCTTCAGCGGATTATTGCAGCTCTCTGCCGAGAATTCTCTATGACGGATATGGGACCCATTCATCATTTTCTTGGAGTCAGCGTTCAGCGCCAACATGACAGTCTGTTCCTCTCACAGCATCAGTATATGCTGGATATTCTGGACCGTGCTGGTATGCTCAACTGTAAGCCTTGCAGTACCCCTGTGGATACTCACGCCAAGCTGTCTGCCGATGGTGTCACCGTGGCCGACCCCACTTCCTATCGCAGCATCGCTGGCGCCTTACAGTACCTCACCTTCACCCATCCGGACATCGCCTACGCTGTTCAGCAGGTCTGCTTATATATGCATGATCCTCGGAAACCTCATCTTGGTGCTATGAAGCGGATTCTTCGCTATCTTCAGGGTACTTTGGACCTCGGTCTCCACCTTCACCGGACCACACCGGCTGATCTTATTGTCTACACGGATGCTGATTGGGCGGGATGTCCTGACACGCTCAAGTCCACCTCTGGCTATGCCGTGTTCCTCGGGGACAATCTCATCTCCTGGTCATCCAAGCGTCAGCCCACTGTGTCCAGGTCCAGTGCAGAGGCGGAGTATAGGGCAGTGGCGAATGGTGTTGCCGAAGCCTGCTGGTTGCGCCAACTTCTGCAGGAGCTCCTCCATCCTCTTCGCCACGCCACCGTGGTCTATTGTGATAATGTCAGTGCAGTCTACCTCTCCAGTAACCCAGTTCAGCATCAGCGAACAAAGCATATCGAGATTGATCTACACTTCGTCAGAGAGCGAGTCGCCCTTGGTGAGGTCCGCGTCCTGCATGTTCCGACTACGTCCCAGTACGCCGACATCTTCACCAAAGGTTTGCCGACTTCCGTGTTCACAGAGTTTAGGTCCAGTCTTAATGTTTGCGGTGCTCCCAGTTAAGACTGTGGGGGAGTGTTAGACTAAGCAATGTGCGGTTGCATGTGTGTGTTGCGTGTGTGGCTGCATGTGTGCGAGAACGTATATATATATGTACCCAATCAATCGAAGAAGGTATCGTGTATTCCTATATTCCACTCTTCAATCTCTATGCAGTTGCACAAATGGAGTCTCCTCCAGAGGGGGCATCAACAGGCAGAAGTTGCAACAGGGTAATTTTCACAAAGCTGAAATTGAGACCAGTTTCATAAGAATTTTGTTTATTTTTCCTATAAGAATACTTATATTTATTTTTACATCATGACATGCAATTCTCAACTGTGTACAGGACACACATTTGCTCACGTTACTTGGGTCGGGTTCCTGATTCCAAGAGCTGCAGGGGGAGTCATGTAAAGCTGGCATGGCTGCAATCTACATATTATAGCCGGCTCTCCGATAATCCCACTGATGAAGAAATCAGGGATAGCACCAGAGCGTATCTCCTGTGGCTCGTAGGATCGACACTGTTTCCTGAAAAAGAGAAGGGCTATGTCTGTCCAAAGTATTTGCCACTCTTATCAGACTTTGAGAAGATAGGAGAATACGCCTGGGGAGCTGCTGCTCTTGCTCATATGTACAAGTCCCTCTCCCTTGTGATGCATTCTTCAAGAAAGAGGCTATTTGGTAGCGCCGCTTTGCTTATGGTATGGAAACTCTCCCCTCGCTCCGTTCTCAAATCGATATCGTTAGCGGATCATATTACTTGGAGAAAAGCATGCCTTGGTTTTATTCTTTACATTGTGGCCAGTCAAATAAGCATGACGTTTTAATGAACATGCTATTCTGGAGCTCTCATGTTCTAATGTTGCTTGATTCTGTGTGAAAGGTCTGGATATACGAGTATTTTCCAATGATGCGCCCTGACATGGACCATGCTCCAACACTCAGCTTTTCACGAGTGCGAAGGTGGATTGGGAACAAAGCAACAAAGACTATCTCAGACGTGCAAACAACTTTTAGCCAGCTTCGGGTTTCTGATGTGAGCGTGCATGCCTGCTGGTCACTCATGGCTAACCATTCTTCTACCACTTGGATCACACTAATCAAGCGCTCATGATATCTTAACAGGTCAACTGGGAACCTTACAAGGACGTGGACTCTGCATCCATCCCACCAAAAACTGTATCGCACCGGATAACGTATGCTTCACTGGATCATGGCTAATTGGCTGCAACATAAGGGAAATCTATGCCCCAGACCGGTACGCGCGCCAGTTCGGTCGAGAGCGGCATCCACTGCCCAACATCGATGTCCCCAAGTTCGAACGACACAACTGGAGCGCCTCACAGGACTGGAGTCTTGCTTACGGTGTAGATATCAGACGCTTCGAGCAACTGAGCGACATTGTTCCTTGTGATCACCGTACCGCTGTTGATGGCACGCGTGGCATGAAAGTCTTGGTTTTCACTCCGGCGGTCACCGTAAACAGTAGTATTTCCTCTGATCGACCTGTGGCATCAGATGTGATCTCTGGCTTTTTCACAAACAACACTCCGTTCATATTAGGCTAGCTAATTATAAGCATAAGAGACGATCGTTTTTACTGACACGTTGTGGTTTCAACATGATCACAGGTGGAGGGGATCAGGAAGGTGTTCCCTGTCGAGGTAGCCAGCAGGGCGGTGGCACGGATCCATGAGCTCGTGGAGCCTTCTCCCCAGGAAGAAAGACCTTCAGAGGCTCACGGGATGGCCGCAACGGACCTTCCTTCTGAGCCGGTTCCCAAACAAGCGCCACCTGGAACACTGGTGCGTGATGATCTTGGTATAACAGAAGCAGCTCCAGGCGTCGCGTCTCATGAAGACGGAGGCGGTGTCGACACCGGAAGCGGGAGAGAACGGTGCCGACGAGAGCGGCTGCGGCCGGAGACAGAAGAGGAAGGCGCCGCTCGTGGAGAGCGGCGGTGAGCAGCTGCTCCGGCGGAGCAACAGGACTTGCGTCCGGAACAAGAGGTTCAAGCACCGCGCAGGGAAGGGGTCCGATCCGGCTGACCCGATCGTGCTGTGATCCATCACCAGGTCTGGTGTATGGCCGGTACGGTGCCGCGTGGTTCTTTGATGGTTCTCCTTCCCGTGTTCTTTTGTTGGTGTCGCTTGGCTGATCAATCGAGCTGACCGGCATCAATAAAAGTGTAGTACTCCGTAGATTGGAAGGACCTGTTCCCTGAATCTTCTTTGATTTGCAACAGTTTCCTGCACTGCTGCAAATTTGCTGGTGACTGTTAGGTGGATTATTTCTCGTGTTGATTAATGACTTGAGTGCGATAGCCTCAAGTATCTAAAAATGGTTTTATGGTGCGATGAGTGGAAACTCTCAGAGACTCGGTACTATAAAATTTTGTGCTATTTACTTAATCGGAGCAATGTTGGCTGTCACATTTCTTGCAAAGCTTAATGGTACGTTGTTCCGGTTCCGGTTCTAGTACCGGCACAATGCCAGAGTGCAGAATACACACGTGACCAGGTCACAGATGTGACCTCAGCACTACTGATGGAACCATTCTTGATCTCAACAGGTTTGTCAATGGCGCTATAGAGTTATAATTAGTTTTACTAATTTTCTTGCTCTTTTTACCAAATCAATCCTGAAAGCGAAAAGGATCAACCTGTCATTGGATTGAATTTGTGTGCTTGATTTGTTGAACCTACCTAGCTAATCGACGTGTCTTGACCATAAACCATAGCACACCCCTTCTTATGCCGCAACCACACCGACACCCTCCATGAGTACCTGTGGAACTAATGATAATTAGTCCTTCTTGTCCTGTTTCATAATCTCAATCAGCAGTTCAACACTACATATCACACAACTAATGATAATTGCTACAATAATCTTTCTTTCGCTGTCATGACTCCTCCGTTGTCCTCTATCTATACCTGAAAATAGGTCTAAGAAAATGAAAATGAACTGAAGATAGAGAGTACCGGATTGGATCAATTTTTTATTTATTTTGAACTAAAATTTATAAGAGCTGATTTATTTATGGTTAACATTAATAAAATATTTGGTACAGTGCTTGCAGTTAATAATTAACCATTTGTTTGATTAGATTCAACAATAAAAAATAAGGAGATACTATCTACTTAAAAAAGTATTTTAATTTATGTATTGGTACCAAAAGTGGTGGAGCCTGTAGTAATTTTTCAAAATTAATCGTTGAGATTAATTAAGGAGAAACCGTAACAAAACTCCATTAATAAACTTTTCATCTTTGCACTTCTTCTATACTAGTACTACTACCCGTGCTAACTTTACGGTCTAAAAAATATTAATTCAAGAGAAAACATTAACTCAAAAAACAATATTTACTCAACACAATAATATTTTTGCGACCAGGGAGTATATCCTTCGGAACTAATTATCTTTCATGTGGCGAGGGTACAGAATGATTTTTCATTAGGCAAAGCACTTTATCGTATGACCTGTTATTGCTCAAGGAATCCAATTAAAAAAGACAGAAACATTTAGCACTCTTAAGAAAAATGCTCGTTGGCAATCAATAAACAATGAATTGTTGCTAGAAGGAGATATTACAAGGCCAATCTGTATGCAGGCAAACATAAAAGTATTACTCCAGTTTTGTTCAACAAACCGAAAAAAAAATACAAATGCTCAGCGGAAATGATATTCAAAACAAATCATGGAAAAATAATGACTAACCAGAGCAGAACAAGATAACCGCCCCGTCCTACCTGGCTGCCGCCCGCCCATCCTGCGCAGCCCTGCCCCTGGCACTGCCCATCCCGCGCAGCCCCGCCCCGATGCCACCCATCCCACATCGCCCCACCCCTGCTTGGCCATCGCTCGCTCTGCCTTGCCTGACCGCCTCCTGTTCCACGCTGCCCTGTTCTCAGTGCCGCCTCCCGTGCCTCGTCGCCCTCAGCGCCGCTCGCTCCGTTTTGCCTGATCGTTGCTCGTCCCTGTTCTCGGTGCTGCCCACTCAACAACTCCCCCGTGCCTCCCCGTCCTCGGCGCCGCCCGCTCCGCCTTGCTTGGCCGCCGTCCGTCCTGCGCCGCTCTGTTCTCAGTGCTTCCCATTCGGCAACTCCCGCGCCTCCCCACCCCCGACGCCGCCCGCCCTGCCTTGGCTGCCTCCTCTGCACAAGGAGAGGTTGGAGAGGGGCGTGTTTCTCAGCGAGATGCGCGGGCAGTTGTGAGGATTGGGTTAGGGAGATTCAGAGGATCCTGTACATATGATCGATCTATGATTTTGCAGATTGAATTGAGGTAGTTGGATATGTAACAAATATATTCTTAGGTGCAATTAATGGTGTACAAGAAGATTTAATCATCTTTGCTGGAGATATTTTAGTTGATGGATATAAATTTATTTCATTGGTGCATTATTAAGAGTGGAGATAGGAATAGAGATAAGGATAGAGGTTAAAAAATATTCCCTCGGACTCCACAGAGGCACGGACACACCGCTGGCCATTTGGCCAACGCGATATTGACCCACGCCCACCTCCGGCGTCACATCCCATTGACATCCCTGTCCTACCTTTCATTCTTCTCAAACGGCCCCACACACCCTCTGCGGCCCCCTCTCCTCGGGACGAACAGCCAAACCAGACGCACGCCAAATCTCGCGACGTGTAGAAATGGGCGCAGCCGGAAACAGCGAGTAGTGCGACGAGACGAACGCCGCCCGGAATCCAAACCCTAGCGCCGCGAGGAAGACGGCGGGCGAGCACGGCGATCCCCGCCCTCCAGAACCCTAGCGAGCGGGAGGGAGCCCCGGCGAGGCTGGATCTCTGTGGGCCCAGCGCGCGCGTTGGCGGCGATGTCCGACTCGGCGTCGATGGCGGCCGTCCTCAAGGCGCGGTTCAGCAACCGCGAACTCATCGGCCGCGGATCGTTTGGCGACGTCTACAAAGGGTAAAGGCGGATTTCCGACCCACTCCATGTGCCCAGCCTTGTCCTTCTCTCTTGCGGATTGTGAGCTTAGGCGTAGCGGGCCGCTCGATGTCGAGCCGCATTGGGATTCTGACAGCTAGGCGCTCGAGTGGTTGTAGGTTTATGGACAAATTTGGGAGTTAGGCGTTGGGATTTAGCTGATCGAGAGGCCAGCCGAGTGGCCGTTGTGATTTATTTTACCTGCTTGTCTTGCGTTAATTCAGTTGCATTGGTAGTCTGATTGGGATACGATTGGAAGGAATGTGGTTTGAGTGCCGAGTGAGGGATCCATAGAAACAGGAAGGGCTACCTGGGTTGATTTACGTGCTAACCCAGATGAGCTCGCACAGCACCTGTGCTGATCTATGCCTTTTAGCCGATTGGTGCCAGTTTGGGATGGAAGCACTGCCTTAAGAAAGGACATGGGAATGGCAGGGTGTCACCTAGTGGCTGAACGCCCAATGCCCATTTGAGTTGTAAACGCTTTCCTTGCGATAATATACTTCTCATCCTGATTGAACCTCAAGGCTCAAAATGATTTTTTAATGCACAGGATGTGCACTTGGGGGAACTGGTTCAGAATTTGTTAGTAACTGATAATTCAGACAACTTTTATATCCTGTTTCTTGTGTCATATGCTCCCATTGGACTATGAAAATATTCAAAAGAATCAATATCTGAATTGAAAATCCTGCTGTGTACTTTTATCATCCCTGAGCAAGCATTTTTTTCTCTCTACATTAAATGAATGTTGAAACTCTATTTGTGTGGAGAATGCCGTGATAATGACTTGTTTCTGCATTCACTTTTGTTAGATATATATTTTTGCTGCAAGTCTATGATTGTTAGAATCAATATCCTGTTTTTTGTTAGATATATGTATCTTTCCTCATTTGTGATGAAGAATTTCAATGCCTACTCAATGTTCTTTTGTGTCATTGTAGGTTTGACAAGGAACTTGGTAAGGAGGTTGCAATAAAGGTTATTGACCTGGAAGAAGCGTGAGTCCCTACCATGAATTTTACTTAGACTTCTTGATGTATTAGTGATTAGGTATTTGTTTCAGATGGTGGCTCAGCCTTTTACCAACTGCATTATTTCCAACCATGATGTTCATTTCTTTCAGTACAGAAAGAAGGATAGAGTGTTCTGAATGTGATAGTATTATACTTGTTAACTTGTATTGTGTATCCTTTACACAATTAGTTTAATGGGATAGATCCATTTTCTGTGGAATTGCATGTGTTCGTATAGCCTTATGACTCTACTTCCTTACAAATTACATTTTTCTTTGAATTAGTGTTGTAGCTGTCATATAACTACAGCATCACACCCGTAATTTCCAGGCGTCACCTAGACACGAAGGTGCTTATTAAGCCTTGATGCTTCACCTCGTTAAAAACTACTAAAAACTATGATAACACTAGTTTTCATGTATAGTAACTATTTTCTATAGGAAAATAGACCTGTGTATGTAATGTAGAAAGATTTATTAAGCATAATGACCTTATCTCACCTTTATAACTAATTTTCCCTATACTTCTAGTTTCTGGCTCCTTACCTTTTTTCTTATCCCCTAAGAATTTTATCTAAGTTATTAACATTTATTTTCAACCATTTCATGCAGTGAGGATGACATTGAAGACATCCAAAAGGTCATATTTTTTGTATATTTCAACGTAGCATGCAGTTTATGTTGGAAGTTCTTTACCTAAAAGATTCAATTCCCTGTTTCAGGAGATATCTGTTTTATCACAATGTCGGTGCCCATATATAACCGACTATTACGGCTCTTACCTTCACCAGACTAAACTATGGATTGTAATGGAATACATGGCTGGTGGTTCGGTTGCTGACCTTGTATGTTCTGTATATTGTAACTTCTAACACAATGCTTAATATGAGTACTATGTATCTATAAATGAAGTTAGTTCACCATTCATTGTCAATCATCATTTTGATTATGTGGCTTCTCCGCTCTGACTTTCATTTTTGCACATAGCTCCAATCTGGCCCTCCCTTGGATGAAATGTCTATTGCGTGCATTCTGAGGGACTTGCTACATGCAATTGAATATCTGCATTCTGAAGGAAAAATTCACCGTGATATTAAAGGTTTGATTACTTCTCTTCTTACCTTGCATCAGGATGTTTCTTGCGATTTGGAAAAATAATACCAACCAGATAGCTATTTGACTCTCCAGTTAGCATCAAATTACTATGGATATAAGCTGGAGTTGATTCTTTCAACTGTGGGCCCCTTTGTCAAAGTGATTCTCTGACGAGAAGTGATTCTGTAGCTTAAAGTGATTCTCTTTGATTCTTTAGGATAAACTCTTAAAATCAGGACAGAGAATCACTTTCACATAAATTCTTTGATGAGAAGTGATTCTCTTTGACTCTTTAGGATAAACTCTTAAAATCACGATAGAGAATCATTTCACAGAATAAGGAGAAGATACCTTTTCAGCTCTCATTCCCTTAGTTCATTTCTCTGGAAACAGCAATTGGTATAGCTTCCCTGATTTTTCCTCTCTGTGGATCTCTGCCAAATGGCTCTGTTTAAATCATGGAAGTGCACAATCTTTCTGAATTGACTTACTATATTATCTTAGATATATCTTTCTAGACGGCCTTGGTTATCATTTCGGAGTTTATTTGTGAGCTTATCTTTATTGTCATGGAAGTAAAGTTAGCTAGCTGGGGACGAGACTCGTTCAATTTTGCAGGAAGTGCAGAGTCAGAGATGTGGTCTAGTACTAGTATACCTTTGATAGTGGGTTCATAATTGTTACAGTAGTTTGTATAGTTACCTTTTTCAATCTGCTTTTATCCAGCAATCAGAACATAAAAACTAATGCGCAGGAGGCTCTCTGATAAGGATGGTGTTTTTGGCAAGTTAGGCTCATGCTTGTGCACATATCAGAGGTACCTTGAAATTTTACAGAAAAGACTAGGAGGGTTAAATGTAATTGATGGGTTACCAATTAAAACTATTCAGTCAATTGGACATGTGTGGACTGGTTACATTTTGATTCTGTTTAAAATTGATTGTACTCTTGCACAAAGTCTAATTAATCTATCTATTTTGTTGTTGGTACAGTTTTTTCTTTATCTTTTTTTAATGCCAGATGCGAATCATTCTAATGGATAACATTGTTTGATATTTTGCAGCGGCAAATATTCTCCTCACTGAAAGCGGAGATGTAAAGGTATAACTTCGATATGCCCTGTGCTGTTGATAATTTTTGGTTTATAATACGCATTCTAAAATTAGTATTTGTTTTGCATAGGTTGCAGATTTCGGTGTTTCGGCACAGTTGACCAAAACAATGTCTAGGAGAAAGGTAGCATCTTAACTATGTGTACATGATCTCAAGTCATTAATGTTTCTACATATTGTCTATAATCTATTGAACCCCCAAGGCCTCAATTTCAACTCTAATAGACTGTTCTGGATAATTTTTTCTAACTTATTAATGTAATCTTTGTACCGTTGTAGTAAAAGTGGAATATAATCCACCTTGTTATTTATCATTGTTAAAACAGTCAAATTAGCTATCATGTTTCACATTGATAAACTGTCTGTCACTGTTGAACAATGAAAAAAAAAAACCCTTTCTGAGTGCTTGCTATATGTGTCTCATGCTACTAGACTTCTCACGAGATACATTTCAGCTTGAGTCTTGGGAGCAGTCCATTGCCATAGCATCTTAGAGACTGCGATTTTCATTCCAATCCTTGTAAACTGGGAACAGCCTTTGCAGTTCTGCGGCTAGGTTTGAAGATTACATTTTATTCAGCACAATATGTAATCATGTTTGTGGTTTCTATATAGCTATAACAGATGTAAATTTTATTATTATCTGTCCTCTTGGTTATAACCTTTTATGTTGACAATAGATGGGTTTTTACTGAATAAAAAATGTTATTCTTTAGTTATTTTTTTATAGCTGGGGTTAGGCAGTCTCTTTGAATAAGACTGGGCATTTTTTGTCAAGTTTTTCTGGTGTGTTGTTTTTCTGGTGTGTTTGTTTTCTTAGGGAAGGGATAGGTGGGGATAGTTTATTGAAATTTCAAGAACTGAAGTGTTTCGAGTTAGATTTGTTAGTTTTTTGGTAGGGTGAGCCTGAGCTGTATAAACATGCACTTGTTTTTACCGATTGAACTAGCACCGTTTATGACCTTATATTTTATATTGATATTAAATCATCTTAGCATTTGACTTGATGATGATTCTACCGTGTTGGATTTTTTGGTCAGGATGTCTTTGTTGCAATCTTTAATGGATTAACTTGAGAGTATATCGCTATACTGTTTTTAATGATTTTTATTTGTTCAGACATTCGTCGGAACTCCCTTTTGGATGGCACCTGAGGTTATTCAAAATTCTGAAGGGTACAACGAGAAGGTACTTATTTGTGCATTTGTCAGTTTGCTTATTGTTATGCTGTATTAGTTAAGTTTATGTCTCAATGCAGGCAGATATCTGGTCTTTGGGTATAACTGCTATAGAAATGGCCAAAGGTGAACCCCCTTTGGCAGATATTCATCCCATGAGAGTTCTTTTCATGATACCTCGTGAAAATCCACCTCAGGTCATTATTTTTAAACTACTGTTATCAAGTGTATCCCAACCTACCCAAGTGATATTTATTTTGGTGCAAGAAGATAAATAGATATTTATTATATGCAGCTTGATGAGCATTTCTCTAAACCGATGAAGGAGTTTGTATCATTGTGTTTGAGGAAGAATCCAGCAGAGGTATATTTCATATTTCGAGTTTGTCTGTACCTGCAATCACTTCCTCTGGCCATATTCTTAGAGGTCTCTTTACCACGTTTTTGCAGAGGCCTAGTGCCAAGGAGCTTCTTAAGCACCGTTTCATAAAAAATGCTAGAAAAACTGCAAAGCTTCTGGAGAGAATAAGGTTCGTGGTAAATAGTTTAAGTGAGAATCGGCTAAATGGCAGTGTTTCCTTAATTTATTCTGGAAGCATATCAATTTCTATCTCATTTTGTGTGCCTCTTGCTGGCATTGGTAGGGAGCGGCCAAAATTTGCAGGAAAAAACAGCATAGATGCCACACAAAATGGCCAGACACATATTGAAGATGTTGATACAGGTACTATAAAGGTGGATAGGGCAAAAGATACATCTGGGACTTTGAGGTAGACTCGATACAACAGTAATTTAACTTTGTTTCTATCTTTCTATCTTCCCATCACTCATCTTTTATTCTCTCTTTATTTTAGTCAAGGAACGGTCAGGAAAGCTGCTGGCTGGGATTTTCCTGATAGATCAGAGGGCACAGGAACTGTTCGAGTTGGGTTGAGGCCACCTCAAATATCCTCCACCAAGGATAGTAAATCCGATGTGCCTTATAGTCCAAATACACCAACTCGTACATCTGATCAAGAAAATCAGTGGAGGACACCATGGCCTGGATCTGACGAATCACTTGCATTAAGCTCGTCTGAGAAAGAGGCACTAGAAAGTTCTACAGAAGACGTAAGATATTTATCATATGGAGTAACTTGGTTATCATTAACGGTGTTACTAAAAATCAGCTCTTTGCTAGAATGACCAATCGATAAGTGGGTCAGGAACTGTTGTAGCACGCTCTTCAAAAGCATCACAGTTGCAGTCAGCAGCTACGAATCATAATTTCAAGGTAGCATCAGAATATTGTTCAGATATTTGGTAGTCCTGTTTTCTCCTTAAGATGAACTTATACACGAGCAGCAGCATCTGATACAACTTACTTATCAGCCTCCCAGCAGATTCTCCTCACATGAAGATATTTTTTCTAGTGGGACTGTTGTTCATAGTCAAAGTGATGAACCAGAAACACCAAGATCTTCAAGGTCAAGATTGGGAATCCAAGAAAAGGCATCAAGTGCTTCACTTGAGGATAGTGCTATTAACCTGGCAGAGGTGATGCATATTTTTTTTGTCACTTTCTGCTTGTGTTTAATGATCCACATATAGTTATTAATGTATTTCTATGATACCTGTAGGCAAAAGCTGCTCTGCAAGCTGGGTTTAGGAAGGGACATGCTCGAGAAAGACCTATCACCAATAGGCATGAAAAGGAATCACATGAGCATAGAATTTCTGGAGCACATAGTCCAGAGATCCGAAGGTATTCAAAGATTAATTTTAATTATGTTTTCACTACGAAGTTCAGAAATATTTTCCATCATTATCGAGTGTTCTTGATATAAGTTTGTTCTTTAGTGAGAATGTTGATACGCAAAAAAGTCGCAGATCACGTCAGCTACCTGATGGGCAATCAGCTTCTCAAGCTTCTAGTTCTGTAGCTTCTCCTGCAATTTCTTTGTTGATAATCCCTTCACTAAAAGAGGTAAAGGTGTAATTGGGCAAGACCAGTGATTCTCAATCATAGCATTCCTACAGACATGTCTTCCAACTTTAGACTTTTTCATATCATGCTTCAGGCTACCGGTGACAAGTTTGAACGGCCTGCTGTCCATGCATTTCTTGATTCCTTGATGAATCTAGAACATGAATTACCTGGATCATGCGAGGTATTGATTGGCAGAGTGCTACACCGGCTAGGAAGGTATGGCCGTTACTATGCTCCGACACTTGTTTTTCTCCTTCTGCATTTTATCAGCTTATTGACTCGGATACTCCTACCATGCAGCTCGAATGATTCCTCATTGCATGGTCTTCAGGAGATAGCAGCTTCAGTTTTTTCTAAGAAATCTGATCCTCCCGTAGAACCAGCAAGCAACAAAAAAGCTGATAACACGCCACCGTTGGCAGCTCCAACAGTAAGCCCGCTGGCGAGGTTCCTTCTTACAAGGTTTGCCAAAACTCTTCACCTTTGCTTAAGGCTTAAGGTGCACTCGTAACAAGGAATGAGTCGCTGCCATTTTTGCAGGTGGCAAAACCAAGTGTCGCAAGACCTCAACTCCGTTTGATCGACAACCGGTACAAATGTGGAAGAGATACTCCATCTTTGATTCAGTGTATAATTAATTTTGAGTGTACATAACGTTTTCATTAGAACTCTCTTTCCAGTAGATCTCAGCGGCATATGCTGCCATCCGTTATTTGTTCTGTTCATCGTGAATAACATGTTCCCTCGTCATTTTGTAATGTAACTGCACGTCGTACATGTACTCATGAATATTCACAATAACAACATATCCAGATACTGAATAGCATAACGATGCTTCAAATTTTGATACTTGTTTGGCCCAAGCTAATTGTAGGTTTATTCATGCAAATCTTGTTGAAAATTTTGAAGCCCTATAAGGTGCCCAAAAAATTCCCACCCATTTGTTGTGCCCTTTGATAGCAGAGTTAATGGAATGATTAATGGTGCAGTGCCCTGTTACTGCTCTAATCTTTATTGCGTAACTAATCACTCCATTGGCACAAGCTAAATCTGGATACGAAATATTCGTGCTGCATTATCCAAAACAATTTACAGGTACACCGTATCTTTATTCATCGCTATTTTTTTTCCTTTGTCCTTTTCCTAACCGTAGTTCGTCAATGGATGCAGTGCAAGCTTCACACCAATAAATCAGCAGTGTTGTTATATCTCGACTAGCTCAGAGGCCCTCATCCTGATCAGACGAGCAAATCTTTGTCCCCACCTCACTGATCTCACGGGGGCCCACCCGCAGTCTCACCGGAAAAATAGCCGTTGCAAGAAAGGCCGCTCTTAACACCCTGGCACTTTTCGGCACAGTTTTCGAATCAGCCGACCATTAGAGCCCCTCGTCGGCCTTCCTCCCCCCAACGTTCTTTTCTCCATCCTCCACCCCGACCGCTCCCCATCTTCCTTTCCCGCTCCCCTCCCCGCCCATCAGCGAGAGAGACCCTAGCCTGAATTCCCCGACTCCTCGGCGAACGACTCGCACCGACCCTACCCTATCCATGGCGTCCGACACAGGGGCTGAGGCGGCAGCGGCCGCGTGCCAGATCGACGCGGCGTACGAGTTCTCCGCCCCGATGTTCTTCGACTTCATCAACGAAGAGACGGAGGAGGCCGTCCGCGCCGCCGAGGCCTGGTTCGACGGCCCCTCCAGCCACGCCCCCTCGCGTAAGTCATTCATCGCTCCTCCTCACCGATCGACCCCAGATCCCCTTCCGATCCCCCCCCCC
>BCLG01002450.1:24322-72512 GCA_001602295.1 Zoysia matrella | reverse complement strand
AATTGTAATGTAAGATACAACCACTAAATGGGTACAATTTCTATGTAGCTCACATAAAACATGCTGAAAGTGTATTCATATACACTACAGGGACACAGTATGTTGAAAAACAAAAAAACACTTGACACTGAGAGGAGTAGAAATATCAAAGCACCAGTGCCAAAAAAATAATAGAGATAATGTATATCCAACCGGTAGGTATACAAGCTGCACTTAAGAAAAAGGCTCAGGATTGTATTACTGCCAGGCCCTAGTCCAAACTAAAAAAAAAGAGAATAAAATGCCACCATGCTCCTTTGGTGTTATAACTGCTGGGGTAAAGCATAAATATACCAAATTGACCAGAAAAGTACTGAATTTTTCTTCAAAATGATGCGGTACAAGACACCTGTGCTGATGAAATTCAAGTTCTTCAGAATCTGGTAAGCCGGTGCATCCACATAAGCAAAGATATAATACTGGAAGATAACAGCAAATGGACATCTCATCTATTGCGAAAAAGTTGTTGAGCCATGTCATGTAAAATTATTTGAAATATAAGGGCATACCATTTTAGCATTCGCAAGAGATCTACTGATAAACAATGCCTACAGAAGAAATCACCACCGTTAAAACTCAGGTGTATCATTATAAGGAAGAGGATGTTTGCAGTCGGAATGATCGTGCTTCCTATATGTCCCTTCTAGAGGGAAACCAAAATGCCTTGAAACAACAAACAGAACGAGATGGAAAACAGAAGCAGCAAATTACTGTGTACAACATTGCTTCAGTTCTCCCCTGCTTACATATTTGCATGGACTGCCTAGACTGTTGTGCAATTAACTTACTAAGTCTTGAACATATGAATGGAAAGAAATGGAAAACAGAAGCAGCACGTTGTTGTTGCAACTTAATTATGTTCAAATCCTGCCCCTAGGCCAACCAAATGCTACTGAATCTGAATGAAGTTTACCTGTTGCACAAATCCAACTCTATAAAAGTTGTTACAGATCAGGTAAAGCAGTGAAGGAACTGAACAGCAGGTTTTTTTTTCTTGAAGTTGGGCCAAACATAACAAGCTGATACATAATGAGAAGCAAAACAACAGTAAATTCTAAGCACTGTAGCTAATTTCTTACTCCTCTGGTGGCTGGTAGTCGATACAATTACTCATTAGTCTGAATGTTCACTACCAAGAAATATTAAAAATTTCAGCAAGAGTAGAACCTTCTGCCTTTCCTCACATGATAGGTGTACATTGCAGGAGCTCATGGTAAGACCATCAGCTTCTCGCACTATATACATCACTCATTAGTTTAAATGCTTGATTTTCATCATATGTGAAATTGATTCTTTGTAAAAACTTGTTCGGTACAAAGTTGATTGAAGATGTTAGCTTTGCCTTTTTATTTTCTTTTAGGACTCTACCTGAATCAGTTTGATTGCCATGTCTTTAGCTTAAGAAAAGCTTGTTGCAACTTGCTGGAACTGAATAGGTCCAAAGCCATACCAAACAGGCCTCAAATTTCTATTATACAAAGTGTATCTCCTTAGTACATGAGTCCTAAACTGACATAAGTATCATAAGTTGCTGTGGTTAATATAATACTAATTGTCCATAGCAGCGCATGGGCATCGAACTATGGCATAAAAACAATCTTTGACAGTGCTAGACAAGGGCTACCATGCAAATAAACCTATGGGCAGGCTTTAGAAAACAGGATAGTATTTGTTTGCGTACTAAAGGGAATACATGCCACTGAACAACAAGCAAACATGTATAGTACGGCAGTAAAGAAATGATTGTCATGCTTAGCCAAGTATGTAACAATTGACAATGTAAATCCACTGAAGTACATACACAGTAGAGAAGGTGTGGTGCATCCTAAAATTTACCTGTTTAATGATAAAATCACACTTTTTTGTATCTCAAAACGTTTGAATAGTAAGGTGCATATGGTGTGTGTCAGTTTTCTAAATTCTATTTTCTTGATATTTCTAAAGTTTGTTGTATATGGCTTGAAAGCTTTGTGTTTTCTCGTTTAGGCAGTTTTATCTAATTCATTGGTTGCATTTGCTACCCTTTTTATTATTATTTTCGTGCTGTCTGTACAGTGCTTCTTAGCCCTTACAAACCAGTTGCCATGGTTATTAGAGTTTCTAATTCCAATATCATAATTGCAGATGTATTATCAAAATTTGGATCCTGTTTGTTTCTTCTAGTTGTAATGACAGAGTTTGATGGCTTACTTGCCGAAAAGGTGGTAAGATGTCTTCTAGTGAAAAAAAAAGGACAAATATTTCAACTCTTTAAGAAGCCAGTTGCAATTCCTACAAGGCTCAGACCTCAGAGACAAAAAAAAAATGAAAAAAAAAGAAATATTTCAACTATACCTGCAGAATGAAGAAAAAAAACAGAAGACAAATGTGTGATTACGCAGAGGTAGAACTAAACACTTAACTCTAAGGAAAGTACAGAAAGAAAGAAATCAATGATGTGCAACTCATGGTGGCAAAACAAAGAATTCTCTTATTAGAAAGGATAAACATTTGGATTGCACTATATGAAACAATCTCTCTTGTTTATCATATCAAGATTTAAATAAGAACAAAGAAATGAATGTCTTCTATTAAAGCTCTTGACCTCACAACATAGCCTCAACATATATGCTAATTTACACTTACCAATGAATTGTTAGAACAATTTTCAATGTTGTTAACAGAACTGGGATGAAAGTATAACCAATCTTCATAACAAAATCAAGATGCGACTTCTAAAAAGAATAAGAAGCCTTCAAAAGAAGAGAGAATACAACCTCAGAAAAGAAAAGCAGCGCTGATTTTGTGGATCTCAGTGCTTGATGAAGCGGAGGAAAGCTCTCAGTTCATGGCTCTCTGGGTCTCCTCCTGGACTAAAGGGAGCAGAGGGAGCGGGCGTGCCTATCTGGGTCTCCTGCTGGATTAGGGAGTAAAGGAACGTGAGGTGCCTTTGAATTTAAGGACAAGTCTCCAGGAGCAGAGAGAAGCGCGCGGGTGGATTTGAATTCGAAATGGGGAAGTTTCCAGAGGGCAGCGCCAGTCGCAAAAAAATAAATAAATAAAAGGGAGGGCAGCGCCCCTGGTGGACGCTTCCAGAAGCGAGGCCCGTGCTCACCTTGCGAAAGCTCCATGACGGCCGGCAGCTGCAGCTGAGGCCGTCGACTCGAACACGGCTGCCACTTCCTGGCACATCTGCACCTCCTCCCAGTGAACGCAGCCTCTTCTTCAACGCTGGCGCCGCGGCGACTGGTCTGCATCCACCAACAGCGGTGTGCATCTGCGGCCATCATGGAGCTCTCGCAAGGTGGCCGGACCGCACCAAGGGCCCGAGGGAGTGGGGTGTGGGAGGGCGGCGGTGGCAGAGAGGGAGGTAGCAGGCGGCGGCAGGGAGAGAAGCTGGACCGCACCGGGCCCGAGGGAGGGGTGTGGGGGAGGGCGGTGGCGGCATCTGCGGCGGAGTCTACGGCGACGGAGGGCAGGAAGCAGGGGAGGCGGGGAGGGAGGCATCGGCGGTGGAGAGGGAGGTGGGGCCGGCGGCGTGGATGAGGGCGAGGACGGTGGCGGCGACGCGTGCCTAGGTCGATTAACGCGGCTTTTCTCCCGGGCCCCTCAGCTCCGGTGGCCCACGCGCGCCGGCCGATCGTCGCACGCGCGGCTCGGATGAGGCCGGCGTTCAACAGCGGCAGCCGGGGAAGCATCCGGAGCTTCGGGCCCTCGGATTTCGGATTTTCCCGTCGATCGATCGATGGCAGCACGCTAGATGTTGTTTCGACCGTTGGATGGCGACGAACGGTCCAGATCTCGCCCAGGCAGAAAGGGGACACTCACCAAATGAGAATTTTAAAGGAGTAGAGATAATATTCCAGGTTACTCCACTGAATATCGACAACCTTCTTCCTTTAAACATTTGACCCAACCAGAATATCTTATCTAAAATTGATTTTGTTGATGTAAATACCAACTCTGATATGATCATTGGCGAATATAGTATTTTCAAATTGACTCAACCTGTTGTTTCTCATGTACAAGCTCACAGACAGTACACCCAACTGCATTCAATACACTTGATTATATGCTGTCTTCCGACAATGCAATGTCCATAGACAGTTCAACAAAGATTTTTTACACTGCTTAAAATTACAATTAAAAATTTTATGTTATTTGAAAGTTGTCAGTGAACATCTAACGACCTTCGAGTGCCGTGAGGCTCATGCCATTTACAGACAACACTGCCCTATCAGGTTTGGCATCCGTGTGTGTAAAATACACAGGTTGCTTTGGTAGTGAGAGTGGTATGTTTTTGTTTTCCAGCATGAACACAACTGCAGACATGAGCGGCCTACAGTCCGGATTGTCTTGAACGCACAAAAGTCCTATATGGATGCATCGTAAAACTTCATCAAGGGGGCAATTGTTTTTTACTGCTGAGTCCACCAAATCTTCTGTTTTGCCGTCCTTCCATAAGTTCCATGCCTTGAACAGAGATATAATTTTTGCAGTGAGTTAACATATTTATGTTAAGTAATTGTTATACTAAGAGCATCTTCCTGTACTTACATATACTATTAGGTTGGGGAAGTCCCTAATAAGATGTGGCGAGCTGATCTTTAATCCACTCACAAGCTCCAACAGTAGAACACCAAAACTGTAGGTGTCTGACTTCACCGAAAATGCTCCTTCCATTGCATATTCACGGGACATGTAACCACTGTGGAAAATATTCACCAATTTGTAAGGCGTGCATATTTTGCACAGGTGCAAGTGAAATTCACGTACTTACTATGTCCCAACAACCCGGTTAGTGTTTGCTTGAGGCTGATCGCCGTAGAATATCCTGGCCATACCAAAATCTGATATCTTTGGGCTCATATCCATATCTAACAGGATGTTGCTTGCTTTGAGGTCTCTATGGATTATCTTTAGCCGTGAATCCTGATGAAGATACATAATCCCTTTAGCTATCCCTTGGATTATCTTACACCGTACTTGCCACTGAAGCATTGGCCTTCTTGCAGGGTCTAGTAAGGGTATGATGAAACTTGTCAAATCTTAATGCATGTGGATGCGTATTGAGGTCCTACGTAGTTTCAGAGCGTAAGAAGAAACTTCAACATACCAAATAGGAAGTAATCCAAGCTTTTGTTGGGCAAGTATTCATAAACCAATAGCTTCTCATCTTCATGGATACTGCAACCGAGAAGCTTAACTAGGTTCTTGTGCTGCAATTTTACAATCAAGGCTACTTCATTTCTGAACTCCTCTGTGCCTTGTCCAGAACCCTTACTAAGTCTTTTGACGGCTATTTCCTTTGTGCCTTCCAACATTCCCTGCATGATTACATTATCCATAATCAGGATTCAGAAAGCAATGGATATTGCTTTTCTGCTCGTGCAATTGTCAAGGTGAAAGTTTTGCTTGTACCTTATAAACCTTGCCGAAACCTCCCTTCCCAAGCAAATTTGAGTCACTAAAGCTGTATGTTGCCGCCACAATATCTTGGAAACTAATAAATGGGAAATCTAGGTTGTTGTCACCATCTTCATCCATCCTCAAGTATTCTCGCATCACTCTCTTCTGGACTTTATCCTTTTTCTGTTTACCTGTTAGCAGAGACATGGATATGGATACTTACATTTTTCTCAACTCTTACAAAAAATGTTGCACTTTAGAAAACAGGGTTCTTATTCTTTGTACCTCTGCTTCTGCATCTCCAGAGAACGGTTATGAAAGCAAGCAGCAGGCAGGCTATGATCGGGAGTAAAATTTCAGCTAATTTTCTCTTCTTTTGAACTGCTAGCAGAAACACTTTGATTTGTTAACACTCCACTTCTAGAAGGATTAAAGGGCTGATATCTTACCAACAAATTACCAAAACTAATCTATGAAAACTGATGAGCAAAAGTCAATTTAAATAGTAACATATGCTCGTACACTGATCTCTAAGGGTTTATATGAGCCACGGTGTCAGAAATGATTTTAACAGTTTGGCATTAAAACAAGCTATGAGAGATGGTATATTAACACTTTGTTTCACATGATTTATTATTTGCAGACGTGTTCTGTGTTGTATAGCTGCTCGTATGGCTTATAAGAACCACGGCAGGGGTAGAAAGATGAGGTGTGTTCTGGAACACTCGTACCTGGAGACTGGGCAAGACGGAGGTACAAATTCTCAGCTGCAAAGACGTTCTTCCCCATGTCGAGGAGATCCCCAGACCAGACCAAGCACCTCGACGTGCCGCCAGTGGTGCCGGGGCTGCTCAAGTAGGTGTAGGCGTACGCCGTGCACGAGCAGTTTCTGCTGCACTCGGCCGTGCACTGGTCGAAGCTTCTTACCGCGACGTGCAAGAACTTGTCAGGAACCTTCATCTCGGGCAAGGTCGCGAAGTAGTCACCCTTGCCGCATTCCAGCTGCTCCTTCCTCCGGCATCCTCTGGAGAAGTTACCACCGTCGACGGGCTCGAACTCGTCAGGGCAGCGGCATGTCGGGACCGTCCCCGTACCGTCACAGTACCCGAACGGGCCACACGAGGCGTAGAGGTCACAGCTGCTGAGAGGAATAGAGATGACGCTCCACGCCGCCGCCTTGTCGTTCCAGCTTTGGAAGTTGAAGTTGCCCTTGTAGTCGCGCCAGACGCGCGTGTAAGGCGAGCCGTCGGACACACTGAAGGTGTAGTAATACCTATCGCCGGCGGTGAAGTGAACGTCGATTGGTTGATGGCGGCGGGGGACGCGTTGGCCTGGATCGTGCCCGGCCCGGAGAAGTCGTTGAACACAGATGGGCGGCTGTACGGCGAGGTCCCGTTCCAGACGAAGATCTGAAGGCTCAAGCTGGGATCGATGCTGAAGGAGATGTCCCCGTAAGATGGATCGTCCGGGCCTTTCCATGCGACGAGGCGCCCCGCCGCGTGCGCCTTGTAGATCAGCAAGAACTTCATGGTTGGAAGGATGGTGTCAGTTGGGTGATCGAAGCTTTGCCATATGATACCCGTGCTATTCGGCGAGCGTACGACAAAGTTCCCGGAGTCAAGTAGCACCGCTTCAGCTCCTCCTGCGAAGCCGCTCTTCCTTCTCCTCCTCGTCGCCGTCGTCGTCCAAAGAGTGCGGCCCTGGAAGTCGGACAGCACGAGCTCTGAACTGTTGGTGATGGCGAGCTTCGACTTCGATGACACGGTGGTTATTGGGTTGTCGCGATTGGCGACCCATACCACGGTGCGCTCGGGGATGCCGTAGTACCAGATTCCAATATATGTACAAGCTCCTGTTGGAGTCTTCGGTTGGGGAGAAGAAGCCGAGAGCAAAAGTTTTGCCCTTGGAGACGAGCATGTCGCCGGGGGACAGTGGCTTTGCCTGCGTTAGCTGGTCGTCGGATCGGCAGAAAGAGCTCAGGAAGGTGAGGATCAAGGCGAGAATGGCGATCATGCCCATTGAGCAATTCATGTTACTCATCTTGCCTCTCTGAAGTGTAAAGTAGCAGGCCCAAACCCGATAAATGTAGACTAGGCGAGCTAGCAAACGATAGAGCGTTCAATTTTTGACCGTGGAGAGAAAATATCTGCACTGGTGAAATTTCGTAGCAGAGGTAAGTCGATCTCACAAGCAGTCAAGCAGCAGCAATCAACAGAAACATCGCCGGTGACTTCATGGATCTAAACGCTGCAATCAGCAGATCTGTTTGATCCCATGATAATCACGCTGCTGATGAGATGTTGGATGCTCATCGAGCAACGAATTGTTGTGCTTGTGGATGGCTTGAAGAGGCTTCGTTAGCTCTTTTTCGTCCCCTTGCAGATTATCAGTTAAAATGTTTGTTCTGTGACTAAGTTATTATATGCCTGAGATAGCCATGTATGTTTGCAAAAGTCCACGATTTCATTCTCGATGAGTGCGACTTCATTTGACTCGTCTTCATCTTCCCACTTGCTGGTTCTAGCAGATACGAACTTGTGTTTGCAACTAAAGCCGTTGATGCATCGACGTGTTGAGTTAGAAGCCGTGCACTGGGTGCGAAAAGCTCACCACATAAGTCGTCGCCTTTAACCCGTGCATCGGTGCATGCTCAGGGGGCCGGATTCCCTGCATCTTAGCCATGACTGGCAACTGCTGGAGATCCCTCTCTCTCGGAAAGGCTGCCTGCCTTCCCCTGTCTTCACCATCAGACGTTACGAACCATCGCTGTACCATACGATACGATCTGGCTTCTGGATCACTCGAATTTTCGACGAAACCTTTCAGAAAGGGCATCGATTCCTCTCCATCAAAGCTTCATGTTTGAGCTGCTCACAGCACGAGGAAAATTGAGGTAAGCAGGGTGCATATATGTGAGCCATATATGTTTGTAGTTGGAGCAAATTAAGTCAGCGTTCCGAGCCCTCGTCTTGCAGACTGGTCAGGGCGGTGTTGCGTCCACCGCAGATTCATCTTTCAGAATGTCGAATCAGAGCGCGCGAAGTGCACTTCGATCCTGCCGTAGGCTCACAGGAAGAAAGACAGCGAGGATGCAGTCAAATTTGAAAAGGACTAGTGGATGTGGCCTAGTCGTAAGCAGTCACGTAACGCCCATGAGCAGTCCATCTTCTTTAGGGCACCTTGCTTGTGGCTATCCATGGGGCTATGTCGGCCGTCTCATGTGTAGACGACCATGTGGTGTCAATCGACAACAGCAGTAACTGTGGCAGTTGATAGTGAAAATTATGCAACCAATGGCGCCATGGCGGTCAGATATATAGCCGTGTCCCGTGAGACCATGAGCATTCTTGAACAACACTGCCAGGCCCGAGCGCGGGTCGACAAGAAACAGCAGCATCCATGGCGGCAACCGCCAAATTCCTCGGCCTCCACGCGCTTATCTTCTCCCTGCTCACTCTTTTTCTCCGCGCATCCGCCGCCGGCATTGTTACTGATACGCTCAGCAGCGGCGGCAACGTCACGGACGGCGAGACGCTGGTCTCGTCTGGCGGCTCCTTCACGTTGGGATTCTTCTCCCCGCAGGACGTGCCAGCCAAGAGGTACCTCGGCATATGGTTCACCGCGTCCCCGACCGCGGTCTGCTGGGTGGCCAACCGTGACGTCCCGCTAAACACCACCGCCGGCGTGTTGACCATCAGCAGCGCGGGGAGCCTTCGCCTTCTCGACGGCTCCGGGGGGACCGCGTGGTCCTCGAACAACACGACCGGCGGCGCCTCTGCTTCTGCGGTGGCGCGGCTGCTTGAGTCCGGCAACCTAGTCGTGAGCGAGCAGGGCAGCGGAGACGTCCTCTGGCAGTCGTTCGATCACCCGTCGAACACCTTGCTCGCCGGACAGAGGCTCGGGAAGAATCCGCAGACCGGCGCCGAGTGGTCCCTCACGTCGTGGCGCGCGCCGAACGACCCGACGCCGGGGGACTGCCGCCGGGTGATGGACACCAAGGGCCTGCCGGACTGCGTGTCGTGGCAGGGCGACGTCAAGAAGTACCGCACGGGCCCGTGGAACGGGCTGTGGTTCAGCGGCGTCCCGGAGATGTCGTCGTACAACGAGCTGTTCTCCAACGAGGTTATCGTCCGCGCCGACGAGGTCGCCTACGTGTTCAACACCTCGGCCGGCGCGCCCTTCTCCCGCCTCGTGCTGAGCGAGGTCGGCGTGCTGCAGCGGCTGGCCTGGGACCCGGCCAGCAAGGTGTGGAACGTCTTCGCGCAGGCGCCCAGGGACGTCTGCGACGACTACGCCATGTGCGGCGCGTTTGGCCTGTGCAATGTGAACACCGCGTCCACGCTGTTCTGCAGCTGCCTTGGAGGGTTCACCCCCGTCTCGCCGGAGCAGTGGTCGATGAGGGAATCCTCCGGCGGGTGCCGGAGGAAGGTGCCGCTGGAGTGCGGCAACGGGACGACGACGGACGGGTTCGTGGCGGTCCGGGGCGTGAAGCTCCCCGACACGGACAACGCCACGGTGGACATGAGCGCCTCGCTGAAGCAGTGCAGGGAGACGTGCCTCGCCAACTGCACCTGCGTGGCCTATGCCGCCGCCGACATCCGTGGAGGAGGCGATGGCACTGGTTGCGTCATGTGGACGACTGACATCGTTGACGTCCGGTACGTGGACAAAGGGCAGGATCTCTATCTGAGGTTGGCAAAATCTGAATTAGGTAATCTCAAAAAACAATTACTATTACGCAAGCATGAATTACGAAGCAGAATTTCATAATCAATTCACTTTCGTGCGACATAATTTCTGCAGCTAAAGAGAAGAAGATTGATGTGTTAAAAATCGTTCTTCCAGTCGCCGCATCCGTGCTTGCACTTACAGCCGCAGGCCTGTACCTTCTTTGGACATGCAGGCTTAGAGGTAGTATCACTTCTTTCAGAGTGCATCAGAATGCAATCTTCTTGTACTATCAGAAGAACTAATCAGCAATGTCGATGCTTCTTTCAGTCAACCATCGAAACAAAGAAAACCAGATGAAAATGATGCTAGGATACTTGAGCGGCTCAGAATTCGGCGACGAAAATTTAGAGCTTCCATTTTTCAGCTTCGGAGATGTTGCTACCGCAACAAACAATTTTTCTGACAACAATTTGCTCGGACAAGGTGGATTTGGGAAGGTTTACAAGGTACTAGTAACAAGGAAAAACTTGTGAACCGGACTAGTGGTATGAAAATTTTTAGCACTGGTTGTTCAATTTAGGTGGTGAATTATCATGCAGGGCATGCTGGGCGAGAACAAACAGGTTGCAATCAAAAGGCTCTGTCAGAGTTCTGGACAAGGCGTTGAGGAATTCAAAAACGAAGTCGTTCTGATTGCCAAATTGCAGCACAGAAACCTCGTTCGACTTCTTGGTTGCTGCATTCACGGAGATGAGAAGCTGCTGATTTATGAATATTTACCCAACAAAAGCTTGGATTCATTCATTTTCGGTATGTTTGAATTTTTTTTTTTTGAATAAAAACTACCTTTCTCCCTAGAATTTATGTTCTTACGTGTAACACCGTTGTAGATGCTACCAACAAACATGTCCTTGACTGGCCTAAAAGGTTCAAAATCATCAAAGGAATATCAAGGGGACTTCTTTACCTTCACCAGGACTCAAGATTGACAATTGTTCACAGAGATCTCAAACCGAGCAACATATTGTTGGATGCAAAAATGAGCCCTAAGATATCAGATTTTGGTATGGCAAAAATCTTTGGTGCAACACAACAAGAAGCTAACACTAATCGAGTTGTCGGGACATAGTAAGTGCTGCCACAACACTTAAGTTGATTTTCCCTGTACTAAGTTCAACTTTTTTGTCACTTGTTGCTAACAAGTTTTAAACAGTGGATACATGGCTCCTGAATATGCAATGGACGGTGCATTTTCTGTCAAGTCCGACACATATAGCTTCGGTGTTATACTTCTGGAGATTATAAGTGGTTTGAAGATTAGTTTACCACACCGCAATGACTTTCCCAACCTATTAGCTTATGTAAGTACTGAGGCATGCTTTAAATTTGTTAATTCATACAGAACCGTATCTGCTAACTGTCAAATTGATTGTATCATTTCAGGCATGGAGCTTATGGAGAGAGGGAAAGACAATGGATTTGCTGGATTCATCCCTTGTCAAGAGCTGCTCACCAGTTGAAGTGTTAAGGTGCATCCACATAGGGCTCTTGTGCGTGCAAGACAATCCAAATAGCAGGCCACTCATGTCGTCGGTGGTGTTCATGTTG
This sequence comes from Zoysia matrella, assembly GCA_001602295.1. Lineage (NCBI taxonomy): Eukaryota > Viridiplantae > Streptophyta > Magnoliopsida > Poales > Poaceae > Zoysia > Zoysia matrella. The sequence continues at coordinate 60,806 of BCLG01002450.1, read as the reverse complement.
GAGAACGAATCCATAGAACTCACAGTTCCAAAACAGCCCATGTTTTTCTCGCAAAGGTATTCTGAAGCCCAGGAGACAGGGGAGAACATTAGTACCTCTTCGAATAACATGAGCCTCACATTACTGTTGGAGGGGCGGTAGATTGGGGCCTTGTAAGTTAGTATAGATGTTTGTACTTGTATATCATTTCTTTCTTGTAGGATTCCAGTAGTGTTATACAGTATGAGTAATGATGTTTTCGAAAAGGAACTGCTTTCAGAACTATAACTGCAAGTTTAGATCCATGAAGTCGCCGGTGACGGCTCTGCTGATTGCTGCGTTTAGATCCATGAAGTCGCCGGCGATGGCTCTGCTGATAGCTGCTTCTTGACTGCTAGCTCGCCTAGTTCACATTTATCGGGTTTGGGTCATCGCATTGTGTACATACGCCATCTGCTACTTTTTACAATACTTCCGAGAGGCAAGACAAGTAACACGAAGTGCTCAATGGGCGTGATCTCCGTTCTCTCCTTCACCCTCATCTTCCTGAGCTCTTTCTGCCGATCCGACGACCAGCTAACGCAGGCAAAGCCACTCTCCCCCGGCGACGTGCTCGTCTCCAAGGGCAGAATTTTTGCTCTCGGCTTCTTCTCCCCAACGAACAACTCCAACAACAGCTTGTACATCGGAATCTGGTACTACGGCATCCCCGAGCGCACCGTGGTGTGGGTCGCCAATCGCGACAACCCAATAACCACTGTGCCATCGAAGTCGAAGCTCGCCATCACCAACAGTTCAGAGCTTGTGCTGTCCGACTTCCAGGGCCGCACTCTTTGGACGACGACGACGACAAGGAGGAGGAGGAACAGCGGCATCGCCGGAGGAGCTGAAGCGGTGCTACTTGACTCTGGGAACTTTGTAGTACGCTCCCCGAACGGCACTGATGTTCTATGGCAGAGCTTCGACCACCCAACGGACACCATCCTTCCAACCACGAGGTTCTTGCTGAGCTACAAGGCGCAGGCGGTGGGGCGCCTCGTCGCATGGAAGGGCCCGGACGATCCATCTTCCGGGGACATCTCCATCAGCATCGATCCCAGCTCGAGCCTTCAGATCTTCGTCTGGAACGGAACCTCGCCGTACAGCCGCCCATCTGTGTTCAACGACTTCTCCGGGCCGGGCAGGATCCAGGCCAACGCGACCACCGCCGGCATCAACCAATCGACGTTCACCGCAGGCGACAGGTTCTACTACACGTTCCGTGTCTCCGACGGCTCGCCTTACACGCGCATCTGGCTCGACTACAAGGGCAACTACAGCTTCCTGAACTGGAACGACAAGGCGGCGGCGTGGTGCGTCATCTCTGTTCCCCTCAGAAGCTGTGACCTCTACGCCTCTTGTGGCCCGTTCGGGTACTGCGACGGTACGGGGACCGTCCCGACATGCCGCTGCCCTGACGAGTTCGTGCCCGTCGACGGTGGCAACTTCTCGAGAGGATGCCGGAGGAAGGAGCAACTGGAATGCGGCAAGGGTGACTACTTCGCGACCTTGCCCGAGATGAAGGTTCCTGACAAGTTCTTGCACGTCGCGGACAGAAGCTTCGAGCAGTGCACGGCCGAGTGCAGCAGAAACTGCTCGTGCACGGCGTACGCCTACACTTACTTGACCAGTCCCGGCACCATTGGCGGCACGTCGAGGTGCTTGGTCTGGTCTGGGGATCTCCTCGACATGGGAAAGACCGGCTTTGCAGCTCAGAACTTGTACCTCCGTCTTGCCGTGTCTCCGGGTAAGCGTGTTCCAGAACATACCTCATCTTTTACCCCCTGCCGTGACTCATATAAGATCAGTGTACGAGCATATGTTACTCTTTCAGTTGTGTTTAGCTCATCAGTTTTCATAGACTAGTTTTGGAAATTGCTGGTAAGATATCAGCCCTGTGGAGTGTTAACAAATCAATCTGTTTCTGCTAGCAGTTGAAAAGAAGAAAAAAATAGCTGAGATTTTACTCCCGATCATAGCCTGCCTGCTGCTTGCTTGCATAGCCGTTCTCTGGAGATGCAGATACAGAGGTACAAAGAACAAGAACCCTGTTTTCCAAAGTGCAACATTGCTGTGTAGGAGTTGAGAAATGTAAGTATCCATATCGATGTATCTTCTAACAGGTAAACAGAAAAAGGATGAAGTCCAGAAGAGAATGATGCGAGAATACTTTAGGACGGATGAAGATGGTGACAACAACCTAGATTTCCCATTTATTAGCTTCCAAGATATTGTAGCGGCAACAGACAACTTTAGTGACTCAAGTTTACTTGGGAAGGGAGGTTTCGGCAAGGTTTATAAGGTACAAGCAAAACTTTCACCTTGACAATTGCACGAGCAGAAAAGCAATATCCATTGCTTTCTGAATCCTGATTATGGATAATGTAATCATGCAGGGAATGTTGGAAGGCACAAAGGAAATAGCCGTCAAAAGACTTAGTAAGGGTTCTGGACAAGGCACAGAGGAGTTCAGAAATGAAGTAGCCTTGATTGTAAAATTGCAGCACAAGAACCTAGTTAAGCTTCTCGGTTGTAGTATCCATGAAGATGAGAAGTTATTGGTTTATGAATACTTGCCCAACAAAAGCTTGGATCACTTCCTGTTTGGTATGCTGAACTTTCTTCTTACGCTCTGAAACTACATACTCCGTAGGACCTAAATACGCATCCACATGCGTTAAGATTTGACTAGTTTAATCATACTCATACTAGACCCTGCAAGAAGGCCAATGCTGCAGTGGCCAGTACGGTGCAAGATAATCCAAGGGATAGCTAGAGGGATTATGTATCTTCATCAGGATTCACGACTAAAGATAATCCATAGAGATCTCAAAGCAAGCAACATCTTGTTGGATATGGATATGAGCCCAAAGATATCAGATTTTGGTATGGCAAGGATATTCTATGGCGATCAGCCTCAAGCAAACACTAACCGGGTTGTTGGGACATAGTAAGTATGTGGATTTCGCTTGCACTTATTCGAATTATACATGCCTTACAAACTGGGAAATATTTTCCACAGTGGTTATATGTCCCGTGAATATGCAATGGAAGGAGCATTTTCGGTGAAGTCAGACACCTACAGTTTTGGTGTTCTACTGTTGGAGCTTGTGAGTGGATTAAAGATCAGCTCGCCACATCTTATTAGGGACTTCCCCAACCTAATAGCATATGTAAGTATAGGGAGATGTTCTCAGTACTACAATTACTTAACAGAAATATGTTAACTCACTGTAAAAAAATTGTCTCTGTTCAAGGCATGGAACTTATGGAAGGATGGAAAAACAGAAGATTTGGTGGATTCGGCAATAAAAAACAACTGTCCCCTTGATGAAGTTTCACGATGCATCCACATAGGACTTTTGTGTGTTCAAGACAGTCCGGACTGTAGACCACTCATGTCTGCAGTTGTGTTCATGTTGGAAAATAAAACCGCACCACTCCCAGTACCAAAGCAACCTGTGTATTTTACATACAGGGATGCCAAACCTGAACAATCCAGCGATGGCAGGGTAGTATTGACCGTGAATGGCATGAGCCTCACAACACTAGAAGGTCGTTAGATGTTCGTTGGTAACTTTCAATAGAAAAATTTCAGTAATTTTAAGCAGTGTAACAAATCTTTGCTGAACTGTATATGGACGTTGCATTGTCGAAAGGCCGTACTGTATATAATAAAGTGTATTGAATGCAGACGGTTGTATTGTCTGTGAACTTGTACATGAGGAACAGGGGCGCGGATCGGCTACCTTAGCCGGATTTACTGCAAGGGCTCGCAGTAGGGTCATCCACCGTTGCTTTTATCCAACGGTGTATTTGGCTTTCGATTCGGTTCAAACGAACACTCGCCTATACAGGATGTGTTCAGTTGCAGAAATTTAAGAGTTTCCTTTTTAATATTTTTATATGGTTAATGTTCAAAAATTCAACAAAGTTACCTCAAATTTTAAAGTTTCTCAAAATATTCCGTTAGCTTCATCAAATCGAGTTCTTTACATAAGTGTCCTTCGATTTTTGAGTTTAGAACATTTATTCTCGTAATTTAAATTTAAATTTAATTATTCAACACTTTTAGTTTTTTAATACAACTAATCTTCGAAAATTCAAATAAGGTATCTCAAATTTTCAAAGTTTCTTAAAATTATTGCGTTAGCTTTGTCTCCTCGAGCTCTATATGTAGGTGTCCTTATTTCTTCTGAGTTCTGAGTTTTGAACATTTTAGTCTCATAATTTGAATTTAACTTTAATTATTCAATCATTTTTTTTATTTTTTATACAGCTAATCTTCAAAAATTCAAGAAAGTTATCTAAAATTTTCAAAGTTTCTCAAAAATATTCCTTTCGTCTCATTGAGCTCTTTGCGTAGGTGTCTTCCAACTTCTTACTCTCTCTGTTATTCTAATTGATGTCGCAGTTGATTTTTAAATTCAACTTTGACCATTCTTTTTAATCAAAATTTTTTGATAAATTTCATATGTTTTGATATAATTTAATTTATCACTAGAGTTAGTTGAATCACAACTTAAAATTTACACATTCAAATAAATTTTTTGAATAAAACGAATAGTCAAAGTTGATTATAAAAATCAACGACGACATCAATTTAAGAACAGAGGGAGTACTTACTAGTCATGAGTTTGAAATGTTTAATTTTTTAATTTAAATTTAAATTTAAGTATTCAAATTTGAACACCTATTTTTTGTCGTTCATCTAATTAGAGATGTTGCTGACGACTTGAATAATTAAATAAAAAATTTAAATTTGAATAATTAAATTTAAAATCAAATTACAAAACTAAACATTCCAAATTCAGAACTCAAAACACCCACACAAAAAGTTTGACAAGAGTTTTTCAAGATTAACAGTATACAAAAATTAAGAAAAAGGAAAATTTAAATTTTTGAAGCTATACATCAACACATTCTGTATACGTGAGTGTTCGTTTGAGCCGAATCGGAAGCAAAATGCATCGTTGGATAAAAGCAACGGTGGGTGCACCCTACTGCAAGCCCTTGCAGTAAATCCGGCTAACGTAACCGATCCGCGCCCGAGGAACAGCAGGTTCGAGTTGCGTAAATTTAAAATACTCTTTACTAATGATCATATCAGGGTTGATATTTCCATCCACACACTCAATTCTAGACAAGATATTCTGTTGGATCAAGTGCTTAAAGGAAGAATGTTATCTGATATTTTCAGTTCCGTAGCCTATTAGGCAGGAAGAAGGCTAGTAAACTTGCATAATTTCTCGGTTTACACGAGGCCTATGCTCATCGATTATCAGCTTATCTCCATATACTAAACGACATCACCCAAAATTCAAATAAATCAAACTGTGAAATGCTCTATCGTCCAGATTTGTTTCCAGCATTGCTTGACCCTACAATCTAAGCTGCAGATCATGCGACCAGCCGGTAGGATTTATAACCAGATTCGCCAAAACATGTTAGAAAAGAGACCCGCTGCAGTACCTGGCTTTTCGAAGGCGACCGTGGCGAACACGGCGTCGAGTCGCTGCAGGGCGATGCCGTCGAAGGCCTTAGCACTGCCTTCGGAGGAAGTGCGGCGCGTCTTGATCCTTTTTGCTCCCCGACGCTTCTGTGTGTCTGCGACTCCTCAACCTCCGACACTTCACCGGGTAATCCCCAGCGCCGCAGCCGCCTCCGCAACGATGCCCCGTCGCAGCCGACGGGGGACGGAACGGAGTAGCGGACGCCGACGAACGGGATGCAAGGAGCGCACAAGAGGGCCTCGGCTCTTCTCCTCCCATTCCGCTTTGTCCTCGACTAGGCCCAGCCCGGCAACTACACCCGGGCTGTTACTACGTGTTGGGCCCAGTCGGAGTGCGCTCCCCTCCCCACCATTTTTTTGTTTTGTTTTTGAGACCATCCGCTGCCCACAAATCAGTACGCGATTAACCTCTCAAAAAAATTAATATGCGATTATGTACGTGAGGTAAAAGAAAAAAAAAGAAAGGGAAGATTATGGTCAATGTTTGATTTTCTCCATTCTACAATATGTTCCCTTAACTAATATTTTCTCAGTCCAGATGTCACTGGCAGCGTAAATTAGTACAGTACAGTTGTTCCTTTTGCAAAATATTTCTAATGTGTAGTACCAACTAAGAATGTATTGTTGCATTAAAGGACTCCTCGATCAATTAATATTCATGTGTACGTTGTCAACATGATTACAGCCTGCGCAAAAGCTTTGCGCACTAAAGATAATAATTTGACCTCAGAAAATCTAACACCATTATTCAACCAAAAGACAGCTGTACCAATTCTTGAAGGGGCTACTAAATAGGCAAGCATTGGGCCGGTACATATTATAAGAAGCTAGCCAAAGGAGAGCACTGCAGACCAATCAAAGAGATGCCGCTTTTATTTGGTACTAGTACACAATCAATAGAAACCTGCTACACACTTTGATCATCCATCACTAGTTTAAAACTAATTAAATCCATTACACATGTTTAAATAAATCCTTGCACAACTACGCAATGATGATGCAACCTAAAAACAAATCATGATTAGAACATGATGATGATCAGTACAGGATTATATGTGTCCTCTAAATTATAGATGATCCTCCATTGTTCTCTGATGATGAACCTGGAGAATGAATCCAAGTCTTCAAGCACTCATTCCCAAGGTTCATCTAGCTATTAGCTCAGTGCTATCCTTTGTTATTGCCACAAGCTAGCTGCTGCTTGATACTACTTACTATAATTATGAATTCTGACCATCGATCATACATTACGAGTAAACAAGACCATGAAACACATCTCGTCAGGGTCGATCTCCGGTAGCTATTAGCTTTTCGTTCGACGCTTCTGATGATGGGCGGGCCTTGTTGTTTATTTCCAGCTTTAATTCATCGTCTACCTAAAGTTGGCTCCAAATGGAGTCCAGAAGTCGACGGGCACCTCGCTGGCCACCGCGAACGTGCTCGATATCGGGACCAGGCACAGACCCCGGCCCTTCAGTAAAATCTCGCCATGACCGTCCTTGGACTTGTCAGGACTTGAGCTCTGAAATCAAACAAACACGCACGCATGCAAAGCTTTCAGCACATAACGTACCAGTGTCGACCATTGATTACAGAGAGAAAAGGAAGAGCAACAAAAGCATCATGCATATATGCAGACTTCTGTACCTTCAAGTGGGGCACTTGATGGCCATTCTGCTTCAAGTATGGAGCACTTAGAGCCTGCATGAAGCAAGACACAAACACAATGTCTGTGATCAGTCCTCTCTTCTGATGATTCAAGCAAAGAAACGTGCAAAGAGTTGGAGCTTCAGAATTCAGATGTGCTATGATTAAAGGTATGGAATATATATTATGGTACTTGCAACACTTACACCAACTTGGTCGTGGAGGAACTTGATGTACTCGATGGTCTCATGGAGCACCGATGCCGTATCCGTCTGCACACACGCATCGAGAAATAAAATTTGAGGTTGTTTGTGTATCTCGTAAGGAGGGGATTGGAAAAGGAAGAACACTTTTGCTGGGAAGAAGAGATGTTGATACATAGTACCAAGCACTAGCTAGCTAGGAGTAGTTTGTTTTGTGACAATAACATATATAGTCAGCATTAGTTATCGAGAGCGTCCCTTACCTTTCCAAAAGGGGCGACTAGTTGCTGGAGTGCAGTGACCCTGTCCCCAAGCTTCTCCTTCCTAACCTGAAAAATATTGAACACATGCAAAACTAACTTTAATGAAGATCCAAACCTGTGGGTCTCAATATAACATCATATAATGAGTGGTACGGTGAAGTTCAAGAAAACCTAGTTGAGCTTTCACGCAGATAACTTAGGGTAAGCTAGCAGGGGTATATGTATGCATGTCTACCTTGAAGGTTGGCAATGGCGACGGCGTTTCAAGTCTCGGTTTCTTGAACGCCGGCTGGCCGTTCGTCTTCTTGTTGGTAACCGGCGATGGTTTGGCAGCACCTAGGCTAGCTTGGTTAGGCTCCGGTGCCGGCGCCCCGAACCCTGCAGAAGGGTTCCAGAAAGCTGCAGCTTCGTTGGTGAACTGGAGCGGCAACGCAAACCTCCCAGCTGCGGACGCCTGGCCCATGCCCATCTGATGTCCATATTGATCATACTGCTGGAACCCCGCCCGCAAGGCCGGCTTCGCCACGGTCGCCGCCATTGGCTCCATGAGGCTTCTTAGCAGTGACGACTGGATCCCGTAGGGCGACGTCGGTGACAAGAGCAGCTCGGATCCGAGGTTGAAGTTGGACATGAGCTGCTGGTGGCCGTGGCCCTGCTCGTGGTGGCCTTGCAGAGTTAGGTTATTTGATGAAGGATTCATCAAACTTGGCGCGTTGATGTGGTTCAGCTGGTCAGTTCTTGAGCTCATGTCATGTTGCTGACCATCCTGAAGAAACCCATGCAAAGTAACACCGCTGCCATTCCTGTTCAAGCACAGACCAGATATGTATAGACATCTTAGCCTCATCTGCATATGATACTACCACGTTTCTTGGTGATATGAATCTGGTGGTCTAGACTCTAGAGCAGAATCAATCGTGAGAAATTACTTACACGAGATGACTCCAGTCGGTGAAGCTGGCAAGAGGCTGCTGCACGGCGACGCCAGCAGCATCAGCTACGCCGGTGGTCGGCTCTTGGAAGGTGACCGAGCTGTTGTTTCCGGGCGACTCCGACGAGGCCGTGGTGGCGCTCTTGGCCTTGGACCCCTCGGCCGCCATGTCGTAACTACCAGCCAGCGCGGACGACCACGTGCTGAACCCGGCGAGCTCCGTCGAGCACGTCGCCGCCGTGTTCCACCAGCCTCCGTGGGGGGCAGCACCGCCGGCTGCGTTGTACATGGCCGGAGCAGCATGCAACATCTCGGCATGATCTCCCATGTCGATCGATCCAGGCTAGCTGCTCCGTTTCTTGGATTGGTGTCAGCGTACGTGTGTGAGACGGGTAGAGACTAGAGAGAGAGAGAGAGAGTGGTGAGTGCTTGCTTAGCTTATTGGGTTGGGCAAGCTCAAGCTGTAGGGAGGGGAAAGCTGATGAGAGCAGCTAGTGGAAAGAGATTGGGATGTGTGGGTTGAGTATATATAAACCGTTTGGAAAGAGGGGAGATGAAAATTTCGGCTTTCTGACCGGAAGCCGGTTAGCCGGGGAGTCGTTGGCTGTCTTCGGGCATTGCGTCAGGTAATTCTGGTGCACCTGATCATGATCCGTCGGCAGTTCAACGGCCCAATGTGTCCGCCGCCTCTCTGCATGCCTCCATAAATGCATAAATAGCTTCTGTTAGCTGCTACTGATAATTGTCTTAGGGCTTGTTTGGGTCCTCAGAATTGATCTGAATTGAAATCATTTCCGAGGGCTGGTCTGTTTGGCAGTGAGATGGAAATGAATTTGTGATTCAGCTAATTTCCGATCGCTAAGACATGGGCCCAAATAAAATTCCAACCCCAACACTCCGAATCGCTTAGAATCTCTACCAGTCCCGTGCTTGCGGAGTACGACGGCTCCCTCATGGTTGTGGCTCGCCCCATCGTCACGCGGCTTCGCCTGTGGGTCGCCCCATCGTCACGCCGCTCCGCCGCTCGGTTTCGCCGTGCTGCTCCGCAGCCCGATTTTGCCGCGTCGCCGCCTGTCTCTGCTCTTTTATCTGCCTCTACTCCGCCAATCGGAATCGCCGTTACACCATCTATTCTGCTTCACTTCTGGCCGCCACCCCGCCGCTCCGCCGGTGACCAAGGGAACTTGTTGTGGAGCACGAACGTGACAGCTATGGCAGTCGGGACTGCCGCCACTCCCCTGTCGCGGTGATGGCCTGATGGACGCGAGCCACAGAAAAGCTTGGCCCACCACCTGCGCCGACGAACAAGAAGTCGGCCACGCGCGCGCTGACGATGAAGAAGTCGGCCACGCGCTGATGCCCGGCGCGACGACGAAGAAGTCGACCACGCGTGCGTCAAGGTCGCCGCACCCGTCAATTTTGGCAAGGAGGACGTCCTGTTTCATTTAGATTCCTGTTTCATTCTTGATTTCTACTCAAACAACAATTCTATTTTGATTCAAAAAATTAATTTCAAAAACCACCAAACAAGAATCATGGAATTGAATCCATTTCCAAATGATTCAATTCTAGACAATTCAATTTCTTAGAATTTGATTCATAGAAATTAATTCAATTCCATGGAATCAAACAAGCCGTTAGTAATTTTTTTCTCTTCAGGTGCTGAAAATTCCCATCCTGTATTTTTTTTTCTAATTTTCTCGTACTAGTATGTTCCAGTCAAGAGTCATCGTGTCAACGCACTTTGATTAGCAATTTTATGCTATCCCATTTCTATTATTGGAATAGATATGAGAAATTCAATAAATGGGATCCCCAGTTTTTGTATCTTTTCTTACAACAAAACAAAAGACTAACATACTAAAGAATTGGTTCATAGTAATCTCTCAAGGACATATGCATTGACCTTACGAAAGGCAGTCCTGTTGACAGCGACATGAGCGCATTAATTAGGAAATGTTAGATGATTTCACCTAACCATGAAAGGGCGCTGTGAACTCGAGAGCCGTAGCATTGCGGGCGGTACCTAATTCTCTGCACGCAGAAGTCTTGTTCGTGCGCGCCATATGCTTCTAGGGATGATATAACCTAATACTTCTATAGGGATTACTTCCTCAGTGATAATTGTTTTAAAATCCTCTATTCAGCTTTATTTCACTGCTAAGCATTCTCGACAGCTAGATGATAAACTCGACGTCGCTTTCGTACGTGATGCAAATTACCCACTGGAGTCTATAGCTACAAAGGGTAATAATTTTTTATACTACTAGAACGCACGCCTGTCATTTTAGCATGATCAATGTTTAGTTGTAGCTAAATCACCGAAAGTTGAATTATTCTAAGACCGAAAGAGCATGCAACTTGAGATTTGGCAGTAAAGCATAGACCTATGAAGAGCAGGGACCAATTTTTCGTCCCAACTTGACCGAAAGAAAATTAAACAAATTGTCGGTGATGATTTTGGCAAAATGAATCTGTAGTTACACCGCATACCGATGGATTTCGACCGTTTGGTAAGGCTGATTGATGGGAGGACGTTGTACCCTTCGATATTCACATCGATCGCGTTAGGCACCCCATGATTCGCCTTGGCTGATACGATTCACCCTTTTCTTTTTGGAATTTTCTCCGCACAACTAAATTCTCTTTCCCTTGCTTACTTCGGAGACCGGATCGGAGGCCAACCAAACGCCGTATGTCGTCTGTATTCTCCTCCTCCTCCCTTGGCAAATACAGTACGTCCAATTGGTCCAACAAATACGTACGATGCTACGGTTATTATCCACAAAACTTCACGTACGTGATGTCACGATGCAAAACGCCGGAGTGTTCGGCGTTCCTCCATCACGTTTTCACACTGTTGTCATGTGAAGAAATTTTGTATTCGCGTAAAAGTTTTTTTGGGTCCCGGGGGTTCGCACGCGTGCCCGGGAAAAACCAGCCGCGCACTCACTCTCGCCCTCGTCTCTCCCATCCCTGGCCACCCATCCACACCACACGCATCACTGATCACTCCACGGTCGGATCGACTGCTTAGTCAAAAGCCGGGACAAGGACAGCGTTCCCGTCCCCGACCGCGACAAGCCCCGTGACCCGGCCAACGTCGCTGCCGCGTCTCGACAAAGCTTTGACCATCTACTACCTAGCTCGCGATTGATCCGATCCATGGCCTGTTGGCAGAATCATCGAGCTCGGAAGGTCAACTTGGTACTCATTTCATGTCGCGTCCCGTCGATCGTCGCGGAGCTATGATCAGCGGATTTGCGGCTGCGGATCCTCGGAGCGAACAGGAGTGGTTTAACTAATCCTTCGATCGACGTCAGTGAGATCGATCCCTTTCCGTGACGATGGCTGATGCGTAGTGGTCCTTGAACCTAGCTGCCGCGGGATTGGCTGGCTGCCGCTTATGATCAAATTACAGGCCCTCATAGATTAATTAATCCGCTCAGGTAGTGTTGGTCGCGTGCGATCAACGGAGTAAAGAAGTTTATCTTGCCTTCTTCCCTGCCGCGGTCGTGCACGGCGAGCTGTCCTGCCGTGGCCGCCAGGGCACCCGGCCGCCCCGCCACGGCGGCGCGAAGCCCCCGGAGAATTCGTGCGCCGAGCAAGCGTGCGTGCGCACGCGGCGACCACGACAGCGCTAGCTAGTGCGCGCGGCACTTCACGACGGCCGTGCACGCCTGGCGCCGCGCCGGTGGACGTGGACGGCGGGCGAACCGGATCATCCGTGTTCGAAGTGCCGGAATAACCCTGCCGATCCACGCGTCGCGGCGACTTTTCGCGCGGTTAGGGTTAGGCTGGGCGTTGACGACGACTTTGGCTGCGGCGTCTCTTCCTTTTTCTAGCGATTTCCTGCAGGGTGGCTGTTCCAGAGTCGCGTTGGGTCAAAGCGTGCTCTGACTTTTGATCCTCGAGTCGTCTCTATGTTTATAGCTGATCTATTTGTCCGGGGTCAGCTCGTATCAGTAAACAAAATATTATCATCGCGCTAATGATGGTATAGTGCGACGAGCGCATGTGTGCGCGCCGGCCTAACATGTGCAGCTAGGTTCGGACTCCTCGTGACTGATCCGTCCAGCATAAAGGTCAACCGTGCCAAGATTTTGAGAATCTACTAACATGTCTCAGTGCCTGCTTACTCATTACTAGAAGATTAAACAACTAATGACACTTGGAACACACTATTAGTAATAGACTTTGAGCGAATATGCCTTGATGGTACAGATGCCCTATACCACCAAACATCCAATCTGATTCATTGCATGTAGAGAGTAATCTGAAAAAATAAAACGAAAATACTACTGATGTTCTAGAACTGGAACTACAGTGAGCCGATTTCTCAATAACTTTTTTGGAGGGCGATTTCTCAATAATTGAGGTGCCTTTTTGTCCGTCTCCTGCGTTTACTCTCCTCTTCTTGCTGTAATGATGCTGCTGGTGTGAACGCCGGAAGAAAACTCTTAGGACAGCCGCAATGGTCAATGCCGACTTCGGCATTTGTGGTGGGACCGGTGTCAGTCGGCAACAGTTACGAGTATGCTTCACAATGCTTAATTTTTACAAGGTGAGCTCACGCGAGAGAAAAATCATCCACAATGCTGCAGGTGCCACCGGAGGACGGAAGCGGCTGTTGTTTAATCCATGCACTGTTTAAATATAGTAAATAATTGGCTTATTATCGGCAATAGCGCTGTGGCCGGGTCTTAGTTAGTGCCTACTCTCACAACGGCTACAATCGAGTAGTAAAGAACATTCGTTGCTTACTACCGGCTGTATTTTCACATTGTGTACGCCCTTACGGGGTCGCAGCGCAGTCAACGCTCATGGACCCCGAGCTCGCACACAGTCCAGGTGGGCTATAGATTAACCTGACATGTCGGGCCCCGGCTCTCGTGATCGTGTTAGGTAAGGTGATGGGCTGTAGACGGGCCTGTCAGTCCAGTGTCTATCGCATTCACAGCCTGGGTGCACGGGTCAAACCCCCTTTTGACCCCCATGTTCTTTTCTATTTTCCTTTCGGTTTTCGTTCATTGGATATACTAGTACTCCGTACTACTGTACCTGCTTTGTCTCGAAATTCATAGAGTTTCCTGTGTGCGTCCTTGCATCATCGCTGACCATTCTTACGTAGCTCGCACCATCTAAACATGCTCAAGGGCAATGCTGCTTTCATTCTGAAACCGTTCCCTCTGTTCATTATCATCTTCATTCAGGTTACAGTGTTCTCCATCAGGCGAAAACGTCTCTCAGACTATCGCGGCTGCGTCCACTGCAACTCCGGTGACCCGCCCGGGCATCTCCGGCGTGATGTCCGCCGCACCATTCAGGTCCTACCGCCGGAGATCGATGCACATTTGCCGTCCCAAACGCACCGGCGGACCATGGTGGTGCCTACTCCAGTATCCAGCTTGTTATTAGGCACTACCAACAGCATATGAACAGAGGACACACTTCAACTACTGTCCAACTGCACAAACTGCCGGGTCTTCTTTTATTCTGCGCGTTCCTACGCAATTATCGCAGGCGAAGGTTACAGTTGTTGGAGCTTTCGATCGACATGGATCGTTCCTGAAATGATGCCGGCCGGAGACATCGTTCCTCATCGATCGCCTGTGCACGAGCTACTAACAAGGTGCAGGATCCATTTCGTTCTGATGAATTGTGAAGGCAAAGTCAGAGAGAGAGAGAGAGAGAGACGACATGCATGGTTGCCCGCTCCGCATCCCACACGAACCGCAGTCTCGTTTGCGAGACTGCATGGTTGCCTCCATGTCACCGCAAATTTTTGACGGGTTGCTCGCGGCTGCCGCAAAACGTCGCAACCAGGCTCTGCATGACAATCGACAACACCTAGAAACTAACTGTTCTCTGATGATGCCTGGCCATCAAGTTTGGAAGCAGAGCCGCGCAAAGTATACCATCAGCCTGTACCAGGTCCATGTGAACATGGCGGCAAGCATGCACGATGACACATTCCTTCAGGCCAGACTCAACGATGACATCCTCAACGGGAGCAGCAGCTCACCGCGTCGGAGCACATTAAGTTTCACGGAGGAACGACAACAGCTCCAAAAGGTTGAAATTTCACGGAGAAATGACTGTCTTATCGAAGAACTGGGGTAGAACAGGCTCGGGATGGCTTTTACGGCGTAGTGCTCGACTTAGTGGTGAGATGATTATTCGCGCGAAGGCGGTGCTAGAGCGGTAAGCAGCAGCAGCGTGGCGCGCGGATGAAGGGAGCGTGCAGTCAGCGGGCTTTGCGGCACCGTGGGACTCGTGAGATTAATCACATCGAGCCACTTTCACAAATTGGATAGATTAGCCCGTGTTAGACGGGTTTGTGGTGCGCCGGCAGACCCGCGCCGCTTGCAGCGCTAATCGCGCCATGCATGGCCGGTGTCAGAGAGAGAGAGAGAGAGAGAGGAATCTATCTACTGTACCTATCCTCCACGAGACATGGCGAGTTGGCCCGTGCTTTGTGCCATATCATCGCCATGTGCAGGGCGGCTTTTGAGATCAAAAGGGTCTTGATGTCATGCAGTGTGCAGTCGGGAGATTGCCGAAAGGCTTTGCAGCGAGATGTGTGGCTCGATCAGCTCGATACCCCATTAGCTCCTGTCCCCGCTGCACTGGAACAGGTTACAGGAATGGCGTCAAGATTGATGGTGCATCAGGAATCAGGAATGAACAGGCAGGGGGTGGGGGGGGGGGGGGGGGTTGGGGATATCAGACAACCCATGAGCCACCCGGCCGAGGCAAGGCCTCACCAGGAACGATCCTCTACAGCACCAGACGGAGCATCAAGCCTAATACAGGCCGTTAATCACGCTCTTGCCCACGGGTCATGTGTCATCAACCAAGCTTGAGTGTGTGCCTCTTTATTGGTCAAAGATGCAACGGTGCGATCCTGATATAGTAAGGCCGTGCTGCCGCAGCGGAGCGCTGCTATGCAAGTAATGCAACCGACTGCTGCTTAAACTGAAACTCGTCGCCGAGCGGCAGCGTATAGTTTACTGGACCTGGCCCATTGTGACGTAGGAGCACAAGAGTACACTATTTTGTTTTTGTGGGCCTCGCTGTTACTAACGTAAGGCCGGCCAGCACTTTGGTCTCGGTCCGCTGGCCTCGTTTTCTGACTGGCGGCCCAGGTAGCGCCGCGACAGTCCAACGAAATCTCCCGCAGGCCCGGCACGATGAGAGGAGCACGTGAATGGTGAATTTTTACCATACCAGTTACCAGCGCAGGCAAAAGCAGGCAACTTGCATTTCTGCAGAACAAAGACAAGCTAAAGCGAGAGGCTGGTCCCTTCTGACCAGCAGATGATCCGGCTTACTCGTGAGTGACCCGGCTTAACCCGACCTGCTGACAAGTCCCACTCGCTCCCCCTCGAGCCTGGACAGGTCCATTGACTCGTGAGCTCACTGCTGCAAGGATTCGATCCATGCCTTATCGTGATCGATGGACCACCAGCACGCTGTACCATTCTGTACGAGTAGGACGTGCACGGTGAATTTTACCTTACCAACACAGGTGAGAAATGTTGAAATGTGTCGCATGAGGTCCGTGAACGGTGATTCGTCGCAGTACGAAGAGGGCTGGATGGCCGTTCTACTGGAGTAGTTCAAAGGCCGAGTAATGAACTGGAGAACGTCTACGGTGATTCGTCTGATGCTTTGATGCTCTTGCGCTTGGGGTTTCAAGTACCAGTGGCAAACACAAGACTGGTCCGTTGTTTCAAACCTCTGGCATGATCATTTGAGACTCACAGTACCTTCATTGCAATCAGGATTGTTACGATCACTTGAAAAATGTTGAGATTCATAGGAGTAATTCATTGCAATCAAGATTTTTCAATGCAAAAAGACTGCATAAATTTCGAGCACTGCATCAAGTTCACTTGAAAATATACGGTTTTTTACAGGAAGACACCACCACCGAACCCGAAAACGCACATTTACAGCCAATCGAAATCTAGCAGTCACACGTCAAAGAAACCAGCAACCCATCATCCACCGATCGATCGATATCCTCACCATGCCAAGTATCGGTCAGCGGCCGGCGCACTCGGGCGGCTTGACGGGGAACCGGTCGGAGTCGACGCAGTAGTCATACACGAGGTGGTGCGCGCGGGCCCAGACGAGCTGGTGGCTCTGGTGCACGGTGAGCTCCTCCATCTCCTTCTCCTTCCACCAGTACCGTCCCTCCTTGCCGAACGAGCTCTCGGTGCACCGCCTCGCCTCGCCCGCGTCCGCGTCGCTGGCGTTGGCGGCCCAGAGGCACCCGTCCACGCGCACGTCGCGGAACGCGGCCTCGAACGGCGCGTGCGACCAGTCCGTCTTCACGCGCCCGCCCTGCGTCGCCCAGTCGTCCGCGTTCCAGATCGAGCTGTACACGGCCATCGGCTGCGGCGACGGGAACGGAGGGACGCTGGCGGTTATGGTGGTGGTGGTGTTGTCGGCGCCGTGGCGGTGGTGGTGGCCCTTGGTTGCGTTCCGGTTCTCGTAGACGCGGATCGGGGTGTCGTCGACCATGAACACCACCTGGCTCGGGTTCCAGAGCACGGCGTACGTGTGGAAGTCCGTGGTCGGGTCGAACCACAGGTCCATGCGCTGCTCGCGGTTGCCCACGCCGTCGATGTACAGGTTCGTCTGCACCAGGTACGGCTCGCCGGTCACGTTGCCGAGGAACTCGAAGTCGAACTCGTTGTGCTTATCGCCGCCCGAAGACAGCTGCAAATCACAAATACCGTTCCAGTTTTAGTAAACACTGCTGCAACATGAGTACAATGCGAGGCAGTAACAAGTCTTGGCGCAAAATGGTTAAATTAGTAAACATCGCCGATGGAGAAAGATGTGCTCTGCCTGCACTTGTTCACGGGCGTTTGTTCTCTGTAAAATACTTCGCGGCAGGTTCCTCACACAGTGACAAGGACGAGCATGTTGGATTGGGTTCAGACCACACGGTTTACAGTACGCCACCGTTTTTTAATTGTTGTCTTAGATTAAGAATTTGAATCTTTCCCATTTCCAGGGTATATTGATCCTACGCCCAATGCAACCAAGAATAGCAAGAAATGCAGTAGTATGAAAACGGCAGCGTCGGCATGCAGAGTTCCTGAGGTACTCAGAGAAGAAGAGAGGAAAGCAATGACCGCACTGAACTCACATAAAAAGCGGTGACCACTCCGGCGGAGTCCCCCGGCACCAGCTTCAGATCGGCGCTGGCCTTCCCGTACAGGAACTTGTTCTTCGACACAAAGCCTCCACCTGCGCGCATCACCAGGGACGAAACGACGTCGTCACCGAGCAAGCAAGATAGAGACACGGGAAGCATCCGTTGCAAGGTCAGAACTCAGAACAAGATGCCACTAACCAGAGTTGGAGTCGAGGCGGAGCTTGAGCAGGTCCCCGTCGTAGACCAAGTGGTCGTTGGCCCAGCTCGGCTGCACGACGTCGTCGAACTTGGCCGCCGCCGCAGCGGCGGCGAGAAGCAGCGCGGCCACGACCAGGGCCAGGGAACTCCTGCTCGGCAGCGCCATCGCCGCACCAGTTTGGTTTCAAGAGGAAGACGAGACCGTGACAGACTACACACTCGGCGAGCAGAGCAGCGCCGCGGTCCAGCGTTATATAGTCGGACTCGGCGGCTTGCGGTGGAAGAGTCGCGCGTGAGTCGGACCGCCACGTCCCCTCCAGGCGGGGGCCCTACCGTGGCCTCGTAACTTTTGCGGCTCAGCACTTTTCTCGCTGGTGCTGCGCGCCGTACTAGCTCGGGGCCCCGGAGTAAAGAGAAAAATTGTACTACTACCACTGCGGCTCTGCCCGGAGCTACTGCGGCAAGCAAGCGAGAGCTTGAGTGCGGTCCTAGGCGGATACAGCTGGCTCAGGATGGGAGAGCCGAGACTGTAGTACTATACCACACGAGACGGTAAAGGTGAAAGCTGAGAGTTAGGTGCTGCTTCAATCTATACAGTTAGGTGCTGCTTCAATCTATATAAGATTTTGATTTTAAAAATTCAAAAAAAATTATTTTATTTGTGTAGGAATAGTGTACCTTGAATGTCTACGGATCAAACCTACGATCCGCAAATCATCGACTCACAAAGAATTCACAAACACGACCCAGCCTCAGCAGTCGAAAAGCCTCTTTAAAGTCTAAAGACAGAGGCGTAATCGTTCTTCGAGACACGAGCTATCGAAATCGTAGCAGTCAGAAATCACCTGTCAACCGCTGAGAAGCACTTATCACTCCAGCAAACACGTAGATTTAAAATCCCTGATGATTTGCAGTTACACAAAGAGGATAAATATTTCGAAAGAATTCACAACTATTCGGTTTAACGAGAATCAACCTTCCAACGATAAAGCTGAGCAGTAAAGCTACCTTGTTCCCTCTCAGTGAACAAAAGTATGAATGAGAGGCGTCAATCGTCTGACTCAAACTTCAGAGAGCATGATTCTCTGAAGACCGTGGGCCTCATCTGTAAAGAAGTCATTCGCTTTGGCAGACGACAAAATGCTCAAACGATGATCTGATCACTTCAACCATAGTTTTATCAAAACAACTCAAGTTTAGCTCTATATAAGTGGCACCCGAGAAGAAACAACAAAAGAGAGAAAAAGAATAATAAGTAAGATACAAGACGCGCGACAGACATATAGAGCAACAGTGATAATCACCACCTGTAAACCACCCTTATCACGCGAGCTTGGGACTCTCGGATCCGTCCGAAGCCTTTCCGCATTGTACTCTCGTGTTATTCAGATTTATACGATCGATCTCTCGTCCCTGAACATAGAGTATTACGTTTTGAGCGACTCCATGTTAATTTTTTAAGTCTCACTTGTAGATTAACCTATTCGATTCTTAAAACATACGGTTCCCGTTCGATCTTATAAATTTACTGCGCCGGTGTACGAAACACTGATAATTTATATTAAACAGATGAGGTTTTAAAGTATTATAAAATCTTGTAGAATCGGACGAGTCTAAGATTCTCTAATACGATTGATAAAATCTCACAATTTAAACAGTTGAGATTTTTAAAATTTAGAATCTAAATTCTAAAATACAATAATCCACAATCTAGATTATTGAATTCAAACAGAGTCCTTAGAGAACTCGTACTCCTGCCGCTGTAGCAGGAGCACACGGTGGTTAATTACGTTGTGGTACTTGTACGTACAACGTCCTACCCGTTGCCGTAGGCCCAAGTAATAACTGTTCTAATGCGGCTAATGCCAGCGTCCGCCGTACTAACAAGGCTTGGGCCGGGTACGTCAGTCTACCAGCAGCAGCAATACCTGTATGTATGTCGAGGAGCAGTACTGCTACACGTTGCTAGACAGGGGTTCTGAGTCGGCTCGAATATGGCGCAGAAGAAATTGCGCCGTCAAGAACAGTTCCCCCAAGGAAGGGGCGCCCCAGGGACGGAACGGAGGCGCCAGCTGTGAGTGACTGAGATCCCCTTCCCTTCTTTCCTTTTCCTTCCTTACCCAAAAAAAGGACGAAGAACGGGGAAGGGAGATGCTCATGTCTTTCTTCACCCTCATTACTCGCGCGCATGTCTCCTGCACGAACAAAACCTCCTCATCGTTCCGCGAGCCCTTCTTCACCCTTTCGCTCGCCCCACGGACACGAATACCAAGGCGCAAAACATTTGTCCCTGTCGACGATCAGAGCCACTAGTTGCACGACTTGCAAGCTCTGTACCCTCTCGGCAGCTTAACACAGCTTTTAAACGAGTAACAGTACGAGTAATTATCGAGTAGATGATCTAGTACTAGGAGTAACGCTCCCTGCCGATCGCACGAACATGCTCCGAACAAACAGTCAGAGATCTTAAGATCACATGCTACTGCAGAGTTACTACTTACCATATAGTATCTCCGACGTTTGGGGCAAAATTACCGTGCTAGTAACCACTTTAGGAAGTTCTTGAGAACGGTGAAGTAGTACTCCTGCCATATCAGCCGATGGACCGTGGTATGTTTGCGAGACGACGCTCGTGTCAAACGAGAAACCATGGGCACGCACTGACGCAGAGAACACAAGAAGAGCACAGCGCAGCGAGGTCGATGCAGCTCCAGAAGCCAACGGATCCCGGGCAGCGGGCCAAGCAACCCGAGAAAAGGATTTACACAAAGCAACATCAATCCTCTCGCATTTAAAGACACTAGGGCGTCCTTTGGAACAGTTACAGTGACGTCAGTCGTCCTGGAAAAGGTGAAAGCGAACAAAAGGTTTTGGAGTTTGGGAGCTTGGACGCATGCGCACCATCCTTCCGCTGTGCAGTCGCGAACAAAACTGGTCCAAGACTCGAAGGCTAGGTTGGAGTACTAGTACAGTAGCACGAGTACGTAGAGCACTTTGAAATTTGAATCTGTGCCGCTGGTGTAGTACAGCTCGCTAAGCTCGACCCGTGCTAGTCGCGAAAAAAAAAAAAAAAAAACTCGACCCGTGCCGGCAGCGACTGTACTCGACGCCTAGAGTTGGTACTGTAGTTGAGCCCGTATGGCCGTATATCGTCGAGTACGTGCACGTACTACTCTGTACAAGCAGTAACTGCTCTTTGGCAGTGAGCCACTCCATTGGTCCGGCTTGCAAGTCATGATTCGGCTCCTGTCACGTCGCATCGCCGTGCACCATAAAGTCGCGCCCACGCCGGCGGCCAGCAGCGTGGCAGTGGTAGGATGCCAGCTCGGAGCTGTGGATTGCCGCCGCTCCTGGGCGCGGATCATCCCTGCCGGTGTCCCAGCGGTTTGAAATCGGCGCATCACAGACTGGAGGCGGTGGCCCCAAAGTCTCGGTGGAGGACCATTGCTCATGGGCTACCAGCTTCAAGGCCTTCGAGCCAGAGCTTGCAACGGCCCGCGCTGCGCAGGGAGCTCACGGACGGCCTAGCCGAGTGTGAACTGCATATAAAGGCCCATAGGGATAAGTCGTTTCAATGACGTGCAAAGCGGCCCATTTCTTTCGGGGGCTGAAAGAGGAATTTGCATGCATCTTTGTTTTCCCACGAAGAAGAAGAACACCCACACCCGTATATCAGATTATCAGTAGGGCAGAATTCCCAAGGTCTTGCCGTACTTGACAAGCCCGTCGTAGGTGTGTTCCAGGGTCTTGACCTTGAACTCGAATCCCTCCCTGACCAGCTTCGCGGACGACAGGCGCACTCTCGCCTTCTCGAGGAGGTCGGGGGAGCTGCAAGGCGCCAGCAACAATTCAGCACCGTAAATTGTTTGCCAACAGAGCTTGCTAGAAGGAAGATGACCATAGTCCCTACGTACCCATCCGTGTCCACCACGTTGTACTGCGGGTATTTCTCAGCCAGGAACCTCGCCATCTCGACGACGGTGGTGGTGAAACCGCAGCAGACGTACCTCCCCGACGCGGTCCCCGTCTCGGCGACGAACACGTGGGCGCGGCAGAGGTCGTCGAGGCCGACCACCGGCACGCCGCCGAAGGACGACTCGATGCCTTTCAGCATGTCGAACGCGGCCTCGTCGCCTGAGAGCAAGGAGAGGGCGGCAGGCACGCTCGTGTATACCTTGGGTGTCGGCGACGCGCCGACGGCGAGGACGGGGCACAGGCTGACCAGGCTGATGCCGTTCTCGGCTGCGAACCTGAAGGCTTCCTTCTCCAACAGCACCTTCGAAACCACGTATCCCTGCAACGTGCAAAAGTTCTCAGTTATATATATATATGTAAATAAACGTATCAGGAGACTGTACACGAGAGCGCGGGTGGAGAGAAGCTAGAGAAGCGATCGAGGCGAAGAGAAGCATGTACCAACATACCCAGACTGGTAGCTTCTCGGCGGTGACGTAATCGAGGTCGGACCAAGACTCCTCGTCCAGGACATGGCGGTCGCCCTCCAGCTTCCGGATGGCGACCGCGCCGGCCGACGAGGTAAGGACCACGCGCCGCAACGTCGTGCCAGCTCTCACGCACGACCTCATTACGTTTAAGATGCCTCGCACAGAAGGCTCGATCTGGTCTTTCTGCCATCATCGTCGACGACAGATCGAAGTTTAATTATGGACTATTATTAATAGCCAGGCTAATAAAACAAGTGCTAGGCTAACTTTGAACGAAGAATTGGACACGAAGAGTACAAAGGGGATGCTGATAAAACGATGCAAGCTGTGAAGAATCACCTTGGGATTCTCTGCCACTAGGTTCACCGGAGCTGCGACGAGGAAGGCGTAGTCGCAGCCGGCGATAGCATCGTCGAAGCTGCCTTCCTCGTCCAAGTCGGCGCGGTGGACCTCCAAGGAGCCAAGCGCCTGCAAGTCCTTGACGTGGGAATTCTTCGCCATGTCTTCTATACGTAGTATATATGTCAAAAAGAAAAAATCACACAACCACCATGATCTTAAACATTATGTTTTCCTCCACCAATCATACAAAAAAAGAGAAGACCAGGCTGCAAAGAACCGGGGTCCCTGACGGTCGTCTTCACGGCGTAGCCCTTCTCCAGCAGCATCTTGATTAGCGCGGACGCGATGAACCCGTTCCCTCCGGTCACGCACGCCGTCTTCTTCATCTTCTCCATGCCCATCGACATGGTTGTTTCTCTCCCCCACTGTCCACAGAACTGGATATTCCTTTTTCTAGGCCTTGAAGAAGTCTCTGAAAACTGTAGGTGTGGTGTGAGATGGTGATCTCTTTACTGGGGCCGTGTTTCCCTGATACGGACACGATTGTCCTCAGGTAGACGAAAACTACATGCATCAACGTCCTGTACAGAACGCGCTGTATTTACTCGGACGGTCCCGTCGCCGAGGATCGATGCTCAACTCGCCAATCAGCATGCACTTTGTGACTATAAGGAGAAAATCGTCGCCTCTTTGGTCCATTCGCAGACACCGACACTAGTGTCCGATGATGGCTGCCACTTATTAGAACCATGCAATAGATGGAAATATCAATGTTTATTTTTTTTAAACAAAAAAAAAAACAACATCGATGTTTCGGTATGTATAAGCCAAATTCGCAAAAGACCGGTGCTGAGCAACCATAGTTCCTTTTTCTTTGCGGGCCTCAACCGTGGGCCTTTTGACCTCCGGATTTATGATTTGCTTCCTCGTATAGTTTATTAATTTTGACATACTCCGTACTGAACAAAGTTGCATTTCATTTGCCCTCAATTTAATTAACATTGTAATTTGGAAGGGAAAAAGATTCAGTTAGGACTCTTTGAATGCAAGTGAAAAGTATTGATAGTCTAGTACTCCCTTCGTCTTAAAATAAGTGTTTTTTTAATTTTCAAGCATCTGTTTGACTATTCGTCTTATTCAAAAAATTTGTGAAAAAAATTAATTATTTTATTGCGAAATGATACGTTACTATAAGTACTTTAAGCTTGAATTGTTTATTTTTGTATTTTTATAAATTTTTTGAATATCAAACGTTGATCTTAAAAAATATAAAATGTGATTTATTTTGAGACGGAGAGAGTAGAAAATACTAGTATCCTTTTTTTAATATGGTTTTTCAGGCGAAAGAAGATTTATATTAATATAAAGTAAATTCTACGGTACACCCAAACAAACGTGAGCCGTCTGTTTGCACAGATCTCAATATGAAAATGGTTCTTTTACCTCCTAGATGTTAAAGCACTAAAATAATTAATAATTATTATACTCCCTTCGTTTCAAAATAACTGATGTTTTTTGACTTTGTAAAATCGACGTTTGACTATTCGTCTTATTTAAAAAATTTACAAAAATACAAAAATAAACAAATCAAGTTTAAAGTACTTTTAATAAGAAATCATTTTACAATAAAATTAATAATTTTTAAAATTTTTTTAAGACGAATAGTTAGAGAGAAAAGTTTGAAAATCTAAAACCATGTGACAGATAAAAAAATTATATCTTTCATTTTTTAAAATAAACACATTTGATATGTTTGAAAAGTTGCATGTATTATTATGGAAAGATATGTTTGAAAATCAACCTGATAATATATTTCTTATTTTATCTTTTTTTTTCAAAATTTAACAGTTCTTGAGTGATTGTGGGAGGTGAAAGAAAGGATCTGGTTGAGATGTCATCGATGTGTCTGCCGGCCGTGCCGCGATTTTGGCCCGCCGGAATTCGGATTTGCCGACTTTTCACCTGTCATCCTCTCCATCATCAAGTGGTCCAGAGTACTTCATATGTTGATGTTGTCACCTTATGTTTGGACACACACTCTATCGGTCAAAAGAGATCAATAAAGAAGATCATCACGGGTTCCCCTGTTCACATCCCTTGAAAACGCACGCGGGTACTGTATTTCCGCAGAACGTACGAACCCAAACAAACATCAATTATTTCGCGTGGAACATGCACACATAACCATCACGATTCACACGAACTGATGACTGGACAGCACGTCTCAGTCCACAAGGAGTAGTAGCAGCAAAAGCATAGACTTATATTTTTGCACGCGCAACACGGCCCGGTTCATCCGGTGCTCCAAAGCAAGCAAGCAAGCAGACGGACGCGTCACTAGTTGGGCAGGATACCCAGGGTCTTGCCGTAGCCGACGATGTCCTCGTAGATCTCCGCCAGGGTGTTGTACTTGAACTGGAACCCTTGGTTGATCAGCTTCGTCGACGGCAGCAGCGCTATCGGCTTCTCGAGGCCCTCGCCGGAGCTGCGAATCAATCAATTAAACTCCGTGGTCGATCGTCGTCATCAGGTCAAAGAAAAAAAAACCGTAAGATTATAGTAGTACAGAAAGATTTGTTACAGTTTCGTGTTCACGTTGTACTCTGGGTACTTCTCCGCCAGGAACCTCGCGGTCTCGGCGACGGTGGTGTCGAGGCCGTTGCAGATATACCGCCCCGGGGGGAACCCCTCCGTCTCGACGGCGAACACGTGGGCGAGGCAGACGTCCTGGACGTGCACCAGCGGGACGGAGCCGGATGCCTTCTCGATGCCCCTCAGCACGCGGAGCTCCGCCTCGTCGCCGGAGAGCAGGGACAGGATCGCGGGGACGGTGGTGAAGACCTTCCTGTCCGGCGCCTCGCCCACGGTCACGGAGGGGCACAGCGTGACCAGGTTGACGCCGTGCTCCGCGGCGAACTTCTCCGCCGCCTTCTCCAGGAGCACCTTGGACACCGGGTACGCCTGCGGACGAACGAAGCGTAGGTAGGTGCCGGAAGTGTGAGCGAACGGCCAGGCTGCTTAAACGGCAGATGAGAGATGCGTGCGCGGTGCACTAATTACTTACCCAGAGACCAGTCCTTTTCGCGGTGAGGTACTCGACGTCGGACCAGGACTCCTCGTCCAGCACATTGCCGTCGCCTTCCAGCGGCCGGCTGGAGACGGCGGCCGTCGACGAGGTCAGGACCACGCGCTTCACCGTGCCGGCCTTCACACACGACCGCAGGACGTTCAGCGTGCCTTGGACAGCAGGTTCGATGAGCTCTTTCTGCATATCCGTCAGCACCAAAATCAATTTTCTGAGCAAGAGGATTAATTCGGATCACAAAAAAGTGCTGATCCTGATCTAGCCTTTCTTCTGCATGATTTTTCACAGAAGTATAGAGATCGAGTTGTTTGACCTCAGGATTCTGCGCCGTGTAGTTCACCGGCGCGGCGAGGAGGAAGGCGTAGTCGCAGCCGGCAACGGCTTCGTCGTAGCTGCCTTCGTCCTCCAGCGCGGCGCGGAACACCTCCAAGGTGCCGAGCTGCTTCAGCTCTTCCAGGTGGGAGTTGTTCTGCTTGTCATCTACGTACGCACACAGTACCAATCGGACTTCAGATGATTCCGCCGATCAGCACCGAAAGAAGCTTCAGAGATACACAAGACATAGAGCAGAAGGAATCAGACCGGGGTTCCTGACCGTCGTCTTCACGACGTAGCCCTTCTCCAGCAGCATCTTGATCAGCAAGGAGGCAATGTACCCGTTCCCTCCGGTCACGCAGGCCGTCTTCTTCCTGTCACCTGCTCCGCCGGCGGCCATCTTGGCAGGGAGAACGCGAGGACTAGGAAGTCGAGTGGTTGCTCTCGGGCGGTTCGCAACGCGTCGTTATATACACAGCCGGACAGCCCACCGGCGCCGTGCTCTGTTTCAGAGGTAAACGCTTCTGTACGTCCTTGCTTTCAGGCTGGTCGTCGTCCATGTCCAACCACGAGTACCATGTGGACATTTGCAATGAGGAAAAATTTGTACATTTAGAAATTTGAAACATTACTTTTTTTATTATTATGTTGCTATATGTGTAAATGACAGAGTATATAGGATCATATATCTCTATGGTTTTTAGTCCCAGTGGCAATTTACGAATTGCTCTTTCTATTCCATTTTATTTGATGTTTTGAGCTGTGCACACCGATTAAGGCCAGATCATCGTCTCATTTACTACCATGGCGTGCTACTCTCTCCAGATCCCCTGCGCCAGACTCATGCAAGATAAGAGATTAGAAGTGGAGGCAACAAGCGTAAGAGATCTCACTGGCACCGGGTACAAAGGTCATTTTGTCTTGAAACCTGAGAACGTCAGGCAATTTGAAAAAAAAAACGCAGGACATCATCTTAAATAGGAATGGAGGAAGTATATTGCTTTCGCTGATAAAAATCTAAAAGTCTCCTGCAATGAGTAGCCTGGGGGCTGTTGGAGCCTTGGAGGTGGCTGGATATTTTTTGTTGCAATTTGCACCATGCAATTAAGAGAGAGAGAAAGAAAAGACTTGTCCGGCATGTCGTATTATCGTGTGTTTCGGGATCTGATTGAGATTGGATAAGATTTTTATCATCTCAAGTCCTAAAGATAGGGACTTTTTGTCGGTAAAAATGAGCTTTCCTTACCGTGTGGCAGGCCACGTTCAGAACAACATGTTATTGTCTGCCACTTCTTCCATTCACTACTCATGCTTAGTAGTACAAATTGCTGCTCGCTCTTGGAGTAACTTTATATCTACGAGATTAGTCTGTAGGACAAGTACTGCTCGGTGGCGGCTTAGTCTCGTACACACCACGTGTCGCGATTTAGTCTAATACACAATAATGTGTATTTTGTCTACAGCACACTACGGTCGATCTGATTGAGATTGGATAAGATTTTTATCATCTCAAGTCCTAAAGATAGGGACTTTTTGTCGGTAAAAATGAGCTTTCCTTACCGTGTGCTAGGCCACGTTCAGAACAACATGATATTGTCTGCCACTTCTTCCATTCACTACTCATGCTTAGTAGTACAAATTGCTGCTCGCTCTTGGAGTAACTTTATATCTAGGAGATTTGTCTGTAGGACAAGTACTGCTCGGTGGCCGCTTAGTCTGGTACACACCACACGCCGCGATTTAGTCCAACACACAACAATGTGTATTTTGTCTACAGCACGCTACATCGATTATTGAATATTTTTTTATTAATCTGGAGAAGAGAGAAGAGGGAAAAAGATGTTATTGCCCTCAACTCAAACATACATTCTTCTTTTTTTTTGCGTCTAAGATCATAAACTCCAGCCCATAAACAGCGGTGCCACAACCACAACTTTGCAAACCATGACCGTTAGAGCCCACCTAACTCTTTAGTTTTACCTCGGACTCGTGATCAAGAACTGGATCATGGTCACAGAATTGAGACAGTAAAAAAAGGGGGCCACGAGGCGTATGCAGTGGAGCAGCGACAAGGCTGAACGGATGGAGGACCTAATGCTGAAGAACATTTCAGCGGTGGATTTTGGGCCAGAGGCGCGCCACCGACGGCCATGGGTGACCAGGAAGATTAAAGGCACTAAGAGCATCTCTAAAGTTCTCTCAAAATATCATCTAAAAAATTACTTTTTAAGGTTAGCTAAAAAAATTTTAAGACCTATTTTAATCATCTCTTCTAACAGCTCTCTCAAATATAAATGTAAATTTTAACTAATTGAACAATCGGTCCCACGAATAGTTACACGACAGAGAGGATTGAGGACTTTTAAAATCTCCCTAGATCTAACACCGAATAGGAGAATTTTTAGACCTTCGAAAGTAAAAAGGTGTTTAACAGGGCTGTTGATTGAGGATTTTTACACTATTTTTTTATAATTTGATTTAAAAAAAGTTAATGGAGAGCTTTTAATGCTCTAACGTCTTTTTAACCTCTTCTCTCTCCTTTGGGTTGATAAAAAATATTAAATAATAGACGCGGTGTGCTGTAGACAAAATATAAAATTTGTTGTCGTATGTTGAACTAAATCACAACATTCGATGTGTGCTACACCAAAGCCACCAACAAGGCAACAAGCGGTGCCCCACAGACAAATCTTCTTTATATCTAGATTGCTAAGCATGTAGTAGTATTAAATTATTCTGCTGATGGAGCCACTAGGTGTCACCGTCAATCAGAGGCAAAGCTACGTGTACTGGTCGGTGTCAATTGACACCGATGATTTTTTCTAAATCCAATGTAAACTATTGTTTAATTACTATTTATAATGTTAATGACATCGTTAGCCCACGATGCTGGCTTCTCCCCTGCCGTAAATGTGCATGAAGTAATCGCCTTTGACAATAATTTTTATGGCCACGAGATGGTATTGGCCAGCTGCTACATAAGCAGATCACCAATAAGATCCACTTTGACTATGGGAAAAAATTCCGAATCATATGTTTAGAGCAGGCCTAAATTTGAACACCACACGGCATACAGAAGCATGAAGCAGCCCAATTCATGAGGAATCGTTAAGTTCAAAGTTTAGTTCCAGATATTTTCTTAAATTTTTGGGTTTTGTCATATGGGCTGCATGTCGTCTTCTTGAACTACTACATGAATATGACGTGACAACGCAGGAACAATTACAAACTGAACCCACTAATCTCAGCGTACTAAAGGCACATCCTTGTTCTCCAACCATCGAATGATCGAAAGCAGAGGAGCGTGGTGTCAGTTGGGCAGAATCCCCACGGCCTTGCCGTACTCGACGACGTCGTCGAAGATCTCGTCCACCGTCTTGTACTTGTACTCGAAGCCTTCCCGGACCAGCTTCGCCGACGACAGGCACACTCGAGGCTTTTCAAGCTGCTCGCCGGAGCTGTAACAAAGCGCAGCAAACGGTCGCTCGTCAATGACATTTTTGCCAGGGGTGAAAAAAGAACAGAGAGAGGAGCGACAGAGCTCAGAGCTACGATGAACACGATCCTTACAGCAGATTCTTTTTCACGCTGTACTGCGGGTACTTGTCAGCCAGGACGCGCGCGATCTCGGCGACGGTGGTGTTGACGCTGCAGCAGATGTACCTCCCCTGTGCCGCGGCCTCCTCGGCCACGAACATCTCGGCGTGGCAGAGGTCGGCGACGTGAACCATCGGCAGGCCGCCGGTGCCCATCTCGATGCCTTTGAGCAAACCGAACGCCGCCTCGTCGCCGGAGAGCAGGGAGAGGCTGGCGGGGACGCTCGTGTGGATCTTCCTCGCCGGCGCCGCGCCCACGGTGATGACGGGGCAGACGGTGACCAGACTCATGCCGTGCTCCTCCGAGAACTTGCACGCTTCCTTCTCCAAGAACGCCTTCGAGACCGGGTACGCCTGCGAGTTATATGCGAATCCCAATGCAGGCATCGTCAGCGAGTGGGAGTACCTGTATTGTGCGTGCACCGGTGCACGGCAGTTTTCGATTCGAAACGAACGCGATGACAGTGCGTGTGCGTTACCCAGGGACCAGATGGCTTCTCGGAGGTGAGCCAATCGACGTCGGCCCAGGAGGACTCGTCCAGCACGTGGTCGTCGCCCTGCAGCGGCCTGCTGGAGACCGCGGCCGCCGACGAGGTCAGGATCACGCGCTTCACCGTGCCGGCCTTCACGCACGACCGCATCACGTTGAGCGTTCCCCGGACGCCGCGCTCGATCAGTTCTTTCTGCCAACACCACCGCCAGATTTTGGGGTTGGTGCAAGTTAACTACACTTTGACGTCGATCACAGAATGATGAGCTGAATGGCAGACAAGTGATGCAGCGTGTAGTTACGCACCTCAGGATCCTTCGCGTGGAGGTTCACCGGCGCGGCGACGAGGAAGACGTACTGGCAGGCGGCGACGGCGTCGTCGAAGCTGCCTTCCTCGTCCAGGTCGGCGCGGAGGACCTCCAGGGGGCCAAGTGCCTGCAACTCCATGAGGTGGGAGTTCTTCTCCATGTCATCTGGGATTCAGAAACACTTTTGACTCACAGAACCGAAACTAATATTTGTTAGACGGTATCATGATCCGAAAACTCGGGAGGAGGCACACCGGGGTTCCTGACGGTCGTCTTCACCGCGTAGCCCTTGTCCAGCAGCGTCTTGATGAGCGCGGAGGCGATGTAGCCGTTCCCTCCGGTCACGCACGCCGTCTTCGACATGGCCGCTGGCGAACACCACTCCGTCGTGCCTGACACAACCTGAGGCTGTGCAGTGTGCTTTGTAACTGACGATCGAGGAGGCAGGCCGCACAACCAGACGATATAAATCGAACGTCCTACGAAGGAAGAGTCAAGGTAGGTGACGCTTGATGGGCCGGTTGGTGCATGGTCTCATCCGTGGGCACATGAGAGGGACAGTTAGGACCGCGTGTCCATCGGCGGGTCAATTTCACTGGACGGTACTGTGCTGACGACGAGCACCGCACATCTATACCTAGCCAGGCCGGCAGCGCACGGCCCGTCCGGGCTCGGCCCAATTTCGCAGAGGTCTGACACGGCATATATAGCCTAACGGACCGTACCGTGCCAGCCCACGTGCCGCCTCCTTCGGTCCAGACACGGCACGGTAGCTTTTAAACGGGCCGTGTCAAGCCAACCAGTCCAACGGGCATTTGTGCCGGACCGGCACATGACCCGAGTTGTAAACAATAAAAAGAACTCTCAAACAACCGTAAATCTCATTTAGAATCACATTATCAAATCAGATCTTACAGAAAACTTAAAATTATGAAAAAAATGAGTAGAAAATTTGAAAACATATCCACAATCACAGTCACAGTTAACAGAATATCAATTTCGCAAATTCACATATTCTCAACTCAATCACAGATTCACATACCACAGTTAAAATCGCAAAATCGCAAATTCACATATTCACAATTTCAGACTTTACAGAATCGCAATCTGAAGTTCACAGTTCAGAAATAAAAAATTCACAAGTTCAGGTCACAATGTTCAAAAATCGCAAAGGAGCTAATCAGCTAAAGTTCAATTAACTTCACATCACAATGCTTTAAAAAGAGGCTAACTTACAAAATAGGCTGCCTCATTAAAAATCTTTAGATAAAATCTCATTTCAATTACATGGGGACAAAACCCTAAAAGAAAAAAGAGTACAGTCAACCTCTTTTGGTGATTTGATCTAACAAAAGTAACATGATCAACATCAATGAACTCTAAGGACTGAAATAGAACCAGCACCAGAACCAGCTTCAGAAGGACTAGAAGGTCCAGAACCAGCTCTAAAAGGACCAAAACCAGCTCCAAAAGGAGCATCAAGGAACAGGTTTTCCTTCTTTTTCGCCAGTTCAACATTCTCTATATTGTGTTGAGATCTAGCATCACCTTCCTTTCAGTCCTTCAACAGCGACAGCATCTCCACATGTTTCGACGTGAGACTTCGACGACGTTTCTCGATCAGCCTGCCACATAAAGAAAATATAGATTCGAAAGAGATAATGAAAACATGTATAGTCATGATATTTTTAGCTAAAATTGAGAGCACATAATAAGTTTTTTTTATAATCCTACCACCACCTAAGCAAATTAAAGGAATCATCAAACTGAGAATCAGTTTCACTTTCTAAATAAGTGGTTAACTCAGAAGCATTGCAAGTTAATATAGGGGTAGAAGTAGAAACAGATGGAACAACAGGAGCTGGGGTAGCTGGTCTACCAAATATTCTATTCCATGAGCATACCTTCTTATCTGGTACATTGTTGACTGATTGAGGCCGCTGCATTCTTATAGAACCAAACTTAGACTCATATTTAGAAAACAAGTTACTTAATTCAGTTTTCACTTCAGCGAGGTAAGTAGAGTAATCACTGTTATACAATTGAGAGAGGAACTGAAGAGCATTATTAAAACCAGCAAGTTTAGCTCTAGGGTCCAAGGTGAATGCAAAAGAGTATAACAAAGGTATCTCACCCCAATACTTTAAGAATTTTGTTTTCATAAGGACAACTACTTCTCCAAGCAATTAATTATTCTCATACTGGTGCAAGTGATCAGCAATCTCAAGAATAACATGAATCACTAATAGAGATGTAGGGTAATAAACACCAGACAATGAAACAGTGCCAGGGTAATAAGTGTAAAATATGTTCAGCAACATACCAATGAGCTTCTGTTAGCAATGTACCAGGGTAATGAGTGTAGATGAACACAGAAAAGGTGTCCTTGTATGACATAATATGTTTGAGCATAAGATATGTAGCATTTCACCTGACATCCGTATTCAAACCAAACTTACGAGGCCGAATCCCCATGCATAAGCAAAATGTTTTATATGAAGCAATGCGTTGGTTAGAGGAATTGAGAAATAAAATAGCAGTTCTAAAGTCTTCAATGTAATCTTTTATACTTTTTAGTTCAGATTTGACAATCAGATTAATTATATGGCAGGCACAGCGTTGATGCAACAAACCAAAGCCAACATATGATGAAATCAATGGAGTTAAATATTCAACAGCAGTACTATTAGCAGATGCATTGTCTAGTGTGATAGATAAAACTTTAGAAGTCATGTTAAACTCAGAAACAACATTCATAATGCGCTCAGCAATATTAACACTAGAATGGGAGCAATCAATTAATCTCATACTAATAATGCGCTTTTCTAGCTCCCATTCATCAGTGACAAAATGAAACACCACACTAAAATAGTCTTTAACATTACTAGACCATATATTAGAAGTCAAACAAACACAAGCAGCTAGATTCAACAAATCAACTACAAGAGTTTTTTCAACTCAAAATGTTTCTCAAGATCTCTAGTTGTAGTCTGCCTAGAAACATGTCTAAAGCGAGGATTATGAGCAGTCCTAATGTAATCTTCAAATGCAGGCTATTTATCAATACTAACAGGCAGATCAAGTCTAGCAATTAATCTACAAAATTTAGATCTAGCAACCTCAAGATTGTAAATGAAACGTTCAACATGGCCATCATCACTAAAATGCAGAGAAGGTTGAGAAGATGAGCTACTTGCCTGGGCCTTCTTTTTGCAAGACTTAACATGGCGACGTAGATGACCAGTGCCACCAGTAGCTGAAGTAGATAGTTAAGACTTATAGAACTTGCATCGAGCACCATACCTGACCTCCTTACCATTGACGACTCGCTTGAGCTCCTCCATGTCGAGCCATACATCGGATGTCATGACCCTCGGTCGTGACTTGTTGTCGGCGATGCTCACTGTTGGACTGGCGTTGACATCTACTGTTCTCGTCATCTCCTCGCAAACTTTGAGCCCGTAAGTCATCATTGATGGAGCCCGCCATCAGAGATGACGAGCTTGATGACGCGCACGGTTCTTCGATCCACAGGGACGCGAACTCGATTAGACCTGTGACATGGAGCCTCAGATCCAGAGGCGTGCGGGGTGTTTGAGGGCACCGGCGGCCATGGGATGTGGAACTAGAGCCTAGAGGCAGTGGCGGTGTGGCACCGAGCGGCGCGTCGGCGAAGGACGAGGTGAGGGAGGGGGTCGGACGGCGGACCAAGGACTCTAGGGTTAGGGTTACTTGTGGTGCGCCAGTGGCTGTGGTGCAACTGAGCGACGGTGGATGTCTCGAGGTTGGTGGACGACGACCGGCGCTGCGCCGAGGTCGTCGAGGTTGGAGGCGGGTGATGTGCGGCGGGCCGGTGACTAGCGGCCAGGGGTTGACACTCGGGCGCGGCGCGTGGGGGCGAGGCGATGAAATGAGGCTAGGGTTTTGCCCCGGCCAGCTCGGGTACGGATTATATTGGCGGGTGATGCGTGCTAGGCCGGTGCAGGCCAGGCCACTAACGGGCCATTTGAGCCGTGCTCGTGCCGGGCCACGGCCCACGTGCCTCATCGTGCCTGAGGACGGATCGACCGGGCTGATTTTAACGGGTCGTGCTCATGTCGGTCTAGCGGGCTTGAAGCTAGGCCCAGACACAGCCCGCAACAGGCTTCGTGCCGACACGGCCCACAAAGTGCTTCGTGCTGGCACGGCCCACGGGCCAAACCGACCGGGCCTCATGGCAGCCCATTTGGTCCGGCCCAGATGGCCAGGTACACATCCAGACGTCCATAATGGCTTGGAATGCGCTGGCGATTGATGACGGGAGTATTGCGTTATTGGCGCACCCGTGCCTGCCTCCTGGCTCCCTGGTGATGACGCCATCGGCAACTCCACAAATCACTGAATAGCGGCCTACTAACTCACCGGCCCATGACCTGAAGCGGCCATTGAGTATATTGGCCCATCTGACTCCGAAATGTTTTTCTGTTGTGTTCTATCCGGCATCCAAGTTGGTTGCTTGGTGTGGTGAGCCGCAGCAACATGGTCAATTACCTCTTGTTCTGCGGCACCCCACCCGGCCTCCAATGGCACGCTCTATAATACGAAGTGTGGTTAATATGATCATTTTGGTTGAAACTGTCAAACGATGGATTTAAAGTTAACAGCTGAGAAGAAAAAACATATTAATTTTAAAAACTAAAAAGTAGCTTTTACAAGATAACTGCTATGAGTAGTTTCAAGTTAGGTTATTCGCTGTGCATGAACTTTGTCAGAGCTCAGAGTTACTATCAGTTAAGGTAAAAAAAAACACTTCGTCAAAGCCATGGTTTCCACAATAAACTTGCGATGAAGATTGAATCATGAATTGCAACACAAACACAGCAAAATGAATTTTCAAATTTCAACTCTATCGAGATATACACAAGAATACATCCCAATCGGACATACTAGAAAGGTGCATGCAGAAACCGCAGACAAATAGAACCAGTAGCGTTCATTCGAGAGAGCTCGCGCGATCAGAAGGCAGCAAGAACGGCCCCTCCGACGCCCAGGCCCAGCACCAGCTTCACTGCAAGTTCAGCTGCACCGGCCATCGGCGCCGCCGAGTTCCCCTTGGGCGTCGCGGCCGGCGGGCTCTGCGCACCACCGCCACCACCACCAGCGGCCTTGTCCGCGACGGTTATGGCCACCTTCTGCCCCTGGCTACAGTGCGACCCCGCGGCGCACGCGAAGTACCTAGTGCCAGCCTTATCGAACGTGAAGGCGGTGCGGCCGGTGTCGTCCGTCGACTTCGGGCTGGCGAAGCTGCAGGCCTCGTAGTCCGCCTGCGAGAGCTCGTCGACGGTGTGCGGCGGGCCGTATGTGAACCCTGCATCATGCGCGCAACTTTCAGTCTCAGATTAAGCGATGCGCGTGCCTGCTGCATGCATGCCAAGATAGACAAGTCAAGGGAGGATTCGGGAGCTCACCGACGGTGTCGCCGACACGGACAGGGTTAGACGTCGACCACTCGCCGTAGTTCCCGCTCGCCGCCCACTGGATCGTGTAGTTCTTGGCAGCGGCCAGCTCGACGACGGAGGCCACCGCCACGAGGGCGACCAGAGCCTTCGCCAGCAGAGACATTCTTGCACGGGAAATGGAAGGGGGGACGCGGTTGCAGAGGAGCGGGAGAGCGATTTCTGCAACTTGCAGGCGCAGAAGACGATCCCTCGCAATGCCGGAAAATGGTGTGGCTGGCTTGCGAATATATGGAGCTGCACGGCGGCCGGCGGGTGGCTAGATGACTGGATCGTGGATGACGACGACGTAACCGCTCGTATCATGTGCCCAGGACTGCATGTGCCTCATAGGCAGTTGAGTAGTATTTCACCAGTAGGATGGCTTGATTATGCAGGCTAATGGGCATGACTGATTCAATTGGTTGAGACTTTTGTATTATTAAGCCATCCACAATGCATAGGACTATCCTGCTCATAAA